>JAFVLL020017565.1:15032-94828 GCA_021397915.2 Tor tambroides | reverse complement strand
CTCTCCAGCTGACAGGGTTGCTATGGTTACAGATGATGGATTCCTCACTGCAGTCCAGAATGAGAGTGTAGTTCTCATGTGATGTCACTTCCTCTGGAGAGCAGCTGTTGTTCTGATAGGTGGAGTTAATCATGAGCTCATGAGCTCTGCATGTGAAGTTCACAGTACAGGAGTCACTGCTGAACCAGTTTGCATTTACAATCAGGACAGGAGCCTCCACAGCATCTGAAAAACACATTTACTCCAAGATCACAATCACATTGACATCTAAGCACAACACAAATTATAAACTTTTATGCAGGAACACATTAAATCACCTATAACAGATACTCTGTATTTGGCAATATCTGTGTGCTTTAATCCAATTATTCTCGCTGTGTAGAGTCCACTGTCTGTCTTCTGCATGTTCTTCAGTTTCAGAGAGAAGGTTGTATCATTAAAATCCACTCTGTCCTTGTATGAATTTTGAAGTGTTACTCTTTTGGAATCACTGTTATATCTAACTATAGTCTCTGATTTATCATTAATCCAGGATAAAAGATCAAACTCTGGTAGTTGTTGTGTCTGTATATCCAGTTGAACAGAAGCTCCTGTCTGCACAAACACAGAGATCTCAGCACCGAACCCTGAGGAGAGAGAAACACACAGATCAGAACATTTTATACCTCCATCTTACTTACTTCAAGTCATAAAACTTACTATACACACCATTTGGAAAAAGTAAATAAATCATAGGGGTTCATAAGTAATAAAAGCATTTTTCCTCTTAAATAATCCTGGTGATATGTGAAAATAATGTTCACTTTTTCATAAAAGCGTGAAACTTGGTGCACTTGTAGTTTGCAGCCCTAAATATTTTCAGAAATGGACCTGTTTAATGTTCTGCCATTACCAAATTATGCATTTTGTATCATTTCTCCTGAACATGATAAGACAGAAAAGGTGATGTCTAAATGTTTTGATGGTCAAGGATGGCAATGATACCATAGCTACAACAACATAAACTGTTCAGGTGAACAGCTAATGGTGAAATTGGCAATGTGAGAAGGAAATCACAGTCTCTCACAGTATCACAGCATTTACAATAGTCCATATTATGACTATTCATTTTTTCTTTCTTTGATAAGTAATATTTTATTCAATAATACAGTAAAATATTGTTATCATGAATACAGTCATATATCTCAGAGATATATATAAAAAAAACTCTCAGGTAAGTGTATTTTTCCTTACCTCTCAGGCAAAGTCAGCTAGGCCGTATATGTTTCCAATACATTCTTGTTCCCTCTCAACAGTGCTCTAATATGCTGTGATAACATGCTCTTATTTCCTTCTCACATTGCTGATTTCAACCATTAACTGTTCACCTGAACAGTTTATGTTGTTTTATATATCGTATCATTGTAATCCCTGACCTAATTGCTTTTTTCAAATATAGCACAAATTATAAATCACTAGAAAATGACAAAACATAGTATTAGAAATTTCAGTTATTGTATACACATTTATTCATTTATTACCTGTGATAGAGATAAGGAGAAGAATGAAGGATGCAAACAGATGATCTACTGCCATCGTAGAAAACATCAAGATGGCTGATGTTGTATTCTTAAAACAGGAAGTTGAATATGTGTGCAATAACACAGAGGAACCTCTTTATAATTCTCCCACCACTGAGAGCTCAGTTCAACATTTGTTTAACAGTAAGAAGAGGAGAGTCGCTGTTTTACTCTGTCCCTTGACAAACTTCGTAAAATGTAAGCTAGAAACCAGACCCTCAGAAGTATATATAAACTTCCATTGGTTTATAGGAATCTAATTACTAAATATATTTTAATTGTTTTTCCAAATTAGGATTTTCTCAAAGATCTACACATGGGGGGTTTTGTTACATTTAGAAAACTTATGCATGCACACACACACACACACACACACACACACACACACGCACACACACACACACACACACACAAACTGGTGTGTAATGACTGCTGACAGAAGTCAGAAAATGAAAACAGAAGGAAGGACTGACCACCATTCTCATCACGTGTTTGTGGTTTGAAGTGCTGCAGTCAAACAATATTTGCAGACATCAGCAAAGACATTATTTATTGGGAGGGATTTGTCTCAACAAAGTAATAGCATTAAAAGTACTATGGGAAAGAAGTCACAATCATTCTTATACAGAGTTCTTTTGCAACCAGCAGTGAGTGGTAATGAAGTAACCTACACGAAATCTTGATTATGCAATCACTTTTAATTAAACAAAATTGCATTTTTCAAATGCATATTATCGTATTTTTAAAAAGTGTTATTAAGTTTATTTGTCCGTTTTTGTCAATTCTGTGACAGCGAGAACTTGCGCTGGACTCTCTTCACTTAATATTTGGCCTTTTCTTTCTTATTCCGAGGTCAACGTAGCCACCCAGATCCAGACTGTATCCAGATCAGATGGTCACTGCAGCCACCCGGATCCAGATCAGATGGTGGATCAGTACCTAGAGATGACCTCTACAGCCAGGACAACTAGATGAGCCCCAGAAACTGATCCCCAGTGAAGACCCTGTCTCCAAGACGGCCATCGGGACAAGACCACAGGAACCAGATGAGTCCTTTGCACAGTCTGATTCAGCTTTAGCCTAGATTTAAACTGCTGATTTTGTCTGGCCAGAGGAGAATGACACTATTTCGACAAATTATTTCCCCGTCTAAATACTGTAAAGCTGATATAAAGCCACCCAGCTTTATATCAAGCCGATGTAAAGCTACTTTGACACACAGTTTGCATTGTTAAAAGCGCTATACAAATAATATTGACTTGACTTGACTTGACTCAACCTTGTTTTGCCAAATCTCGACTCCCAGCATGCCAAATTATTACCCTCCATATTGAAGTCACTATCTGATCACCTAATCCTAACTCCACCCCACATTTAACTCTAAGCATAACCATACTGGCGAATGAGCGGAGTCATAATCTGATGATACACAGGGCAACTTTTGGGCAATGTTGCCATCAACAGGCAACCAGGTGAGACACAGGGCTCACAACCAATCCAGATAGAAATTTGTTACCCATTCTCAATCAGAAAGTGCCCAAGCAACAATATTTTAAAAAAGCTGTCCCATGTATCCTCACAGCCTGAGGGAATAATCTACCCAACTCTGGCAACAAACAGCATCACATCCAATTGAATGAATCAATGGAAGGAAATAAATTCAACCAAACTCATTTTAAAAACTTTCCTTATAAAGTGAGATTATAGAATTAAAGAAATGTATAAGACTATTATTTGTTTGAAAAAAAAGTTGTTTTCTTTTTGACATCAGTTATTTAAAACAGAATATGCACTACATCTTTCCGAAATGTTTATCACATTTTTTTAAGTGCATCAATTATTTTTATTTTTTATTATTGAATGCTTGAGAAAAACAATAATAATTGTTATCACTGTCAAATCATAATAATACAACAAAGTTCTGGGTTATTCAGTCTTTCAGTTCAGAGGAAGGGCCAAGTCATTGGCCATTGTTTCCTTTCAAGTTTGAATCTTAAAAAAGAGGTTTGCATTTAGAAAATGTACATGTATGAATATGGTATTTAGCTAACAGGAAAATGAGATGTATGAAATAAATATTACCTTTTCAACATTCATGAAAACCAAAAATTACATTTCTATAAGTAAACTCAAAATTAGGATTCACATAACATTTGATAAAATCAGGAATGTCACACCAAAATGATGTTGTGTAAGAGCAATTCCATAAGTGCGTCATGATTTTTTTTTATTATTAACATTGTCAATCAATAAAAAAACAGTTACAATATAAAAAAACAAAATAATAACAATAAAAAGAAATTAAAAAAAAAAATTATAGTAATTGATTTGTTTTGTTATTATATATTTTTTTAATTTATTGAATATTCTTTTTATTATTATTATTTTGTTTTTTATATTGTTTAGTTTGGTTTTGTTAATTCAAAAAATTGTACTTAATTAATTGTAGTTAATACAAATTGTACTTAATCTCCTTATTTTGTTAACAAAATTTTATATACATAAATAAGTGCATCATAATATTTTTTGTTTTCTTTTGTTTTTTTATTAAACAAAAAAAAACAAAAAAACAGTTACAGCTCAAAACAGATTATAACAACAAAACTAGATATAGCTTTGATATAAACAATATACAAATATCTTGAAAAATAACCAAAAAACAAAACATTAAGCCAGGGGAAGTATATAAATTACAATAAATTACATTTGAGAAGAACCCCCCCCCCCCAAAAAAAACCCTTAAATCCCACCCTCCAAACAGCTATTGTATAAAGAAGAATAAATATTATACTTTGAGCACAGCGTATAAGATTTTAAGGCTTTGACATTTCTGGAAGAGGAAATAGTATCCAGATAACATTTCAGGTCTTTACAAAAAATAGAAAATAGAGGTTTAACAGACAAAAATTTACATTTATGTATAAAAAATTTAGCTAGGAAAATAGATTTATTAGAAAATATTTGTCTTTTACATTCTTGTGAGAGTTATAAAAACCAAATAAGACATCCTTAAACACCAAAGAAAAATTGTCTAAGATAAAGACACGTACAAATATACAGAAATTCTTCCAAAAGGTAGCAACATGGACACAATCCCAAAAAAGATGACATACAGACTCATCTTCCACTCCGCAAAAGGAGCAGAGGGGATCCATCTCAGGAAACATTTTTTTAAGATAAAGTTTGACAGGGTAAAATCGGTGTAGTAACTTAAAAGATATCTCTTTAACCTTATTAGTAATTAAATATTTGGACCACACGTTCTTCCAAGGAATACCTTCAAAAGAATTACTCCAATAAGATATCACAGAAGGGATAGGGATAGTGATTATGTCTTTCTGAAAGAGCTCTCTAATCTTTCTATTCCTGAGAGGGACTGGACAAAAAGCAAATCTTTCCTATTGCTGTTTCACAGGGATGTGTCCAAGAAATACAAGAAGGTAAAGAATTACCTGAGTTTTTTAAAAGTGCACTGGGGATGGCATCCATCACTACGGCAAAGTCACGAGGGGTGACATGTATAGCCTACACCATATTTAGTTAAGAATTCTGAATAAGAAAGCAAGAGACTACTTGAATTTAGAAGTTGAGAAACCAAAAGAATATTATTATTAAACCAATCTGAAAAGAAAATAGTTTTATTTTTGTATCGAATATCTTGATTATTCCAAATAAAGTACCTGTGGGGACTAAAATTGTGTTTGTAAATTAAGTGCCAGGCCAAAAGCACCTGCTTATGGAAGTTTGATAATTTGATGGGCAATTTAGAAAAATTATAATTACATAGGCTACCAACAGAAAGGGGAGACCACCAACTTTAGAAAAAATATAATTGGGAATAATGTTCCATATGGATTCAGAATCATATCAACCAATTGATCTTAAATGTATTATTTAAAGAAGCAAAATCTAGAAACATAAGACCCCCCAAGTGCATCATAATTTTAACAAAAGTTAAAATTAAAAAGACGAAGAAACAAGGCGTCAACATTTCGCCTCAAAAAGGACCCCAATGTGAAGCCCTATATTTTGCCTGCTAGAAATGATACGAATATTCGTCTAAAGCTCGAATATTAATGAACAGCGTATTTTCTCAACATAAATTCAAAAAAGCCATATTGCTTCATCTTAAGTATTATCATATTTATGTCATGATTTGAGAGACGTAAATATTGCAAACATTGTAAACTACCTATTTACGCGACGCAGCGCAGTCAGGACCTGAAAACATGGAATCGAAGAAGCATCGTAGGAGCCGATCGCGGTCCCGCTCTCCAGAAAGATCCCGTAGATATGTCCGTTCGCGCTCGCCCGAGGACAGACACGGTCGGAACCGCTCTCCTGTGAAAGGTTCTCGCAGACGAGGGCGGTCTGACAGCGGCGGCTCCAGGAGCAGCGGAGGATCCGCAGGCCCGAGCCGACACCGAGGGAGAGAGTCCGGCCACTCCAGCGACTCTGACCGCGATCACAGAGACAGAAGAGCACGATCACACCGACGATCGAAAGACAGAGACAGGTACTTAAAACCATCATAAACTAAAAATCAAACAACCCTGTAGGAATTTCAGTTTATATTGTAGGAGGAGGTCCGTGTGAAAGTTTAGAGAAAAACTGAAAAAAAATTATGTATGTATGAACGACAGACTCAATAAGATGGAAATAAATGTTTGAATATTTAGTTAAATAAAAATATTCAAAATAAATGAATAAAAGTTATATTAAAATAAACAAGTAAATAAATAAATAAACAATACATTTAACAGCGCAGCGCTATAGTAACAAGAAACAACAAATCTAAAGCTTTTTATATTAATGTATTTGCCCGAATATTATAAAGTACCTTTTATTTCATTTTATTTTTAAATGTAGGATTACTTTATATTTTTGTCATTTTTCTTATTCTGTTTCACATAATCTGAACTGTACAATGCTTTATATTTTCCTTGTTCTGTTCGCGCACTGTATTTGACTGTGATTTAACTACAATAAAGTGACTATAGTAACTATAATAATTGATTTAAATACAATAATACAATACAGTACTATAGCAAAAAAAAAATTAATAGGCAACACAGTGCAAGTTTATTTATGAGGCACATTTCATACACAGTGGTAATTCAAGCACTTTACAGAAAAAAGTTATATTAAAAAGGTTCATAAGAAACAAAAATACAATAAAGTAAGAAGTAAAAATTGATGAAAAGAATAAATTATTAACCGTTGACGGCTCATTTCTTCCTTTTAATACTAATACACTTATTAATTTGAATACACCTATTATAATTTAAGAAACACCTAATAGTTCATTTATTAATATGGTAGTTAATTATAACTAAAAAATAAATATTTAAAATAATATTTTACTTTATTTTATATATATATATATATATATATATATATATATATATATATATATATATATATATATATGTATATATATGATAATTCACAAAAAACTATCAAAAATTCATTCGAAATCATCTGAAAGCTGAATAAATAGCTTTTCATTGATGTATGGTTTTTTAGGATAGGATAATATTTGGCCGAGATGCAACTATTTGAAAATCTGGAATCTGAGGGTGCAAAAAAATCTAAATATTGAGAAAATCGCCTTTAAAGTGGTCCAAATTAAGTTCTTACCCATGCATATTACTAATCAAAAATTAAGTTTTGATATATTTACGGTAAGAAATTTACAAAATATCTTCATGGAACATGATCTTTACTTAATATACTAATGATTTTTGGCATAAAAGAAAAATCAATAATTTTGACCCATACATTGTATTTTTGGCTATAGCTACAACTATACCCCAGCGACTTAAGATTGGATTTGTGGTCCAGGGTCACACACACACACATATATATATTTACCTTTTAAATTTTAGGATGGAGGTCATTTGCATGAGGATGATCATATTTGGGAATCTGTGGCATCTAAAAGATTGAAAACTGCTGATTGTGAACATGACATTTTTTAATTTCTTTGCCTAAGCTCTTCAGGTGATAATCACAATAATCAGAGGAAACATAAGACAAAGACGAAACACAAGGATGAAAAGAGCAGCAGGAGGAGGAGTAGAAGCTCCTCACGTTCCAGCTCAGAGTCCAGCGTGGAGCGAAACAGAGGCAGAGATGGCAGGAGCAGCGAGAGAGAGCGCAGGAGACGACAGAGCAGGAGCTCCAGCCGAGAGAGACGGAGGGAGAGAGACCGAGAGGGGAGGAGCAGAATGAGCAGAGAGAGGGATCGAGACAGACGTAGACGCTCTGAATCCAGATCCCCCAGTTCCTCAAGCTCCTCTGCCGACTCTGATCAGGGAGACAAAATGACACAGGGATCCTCCTCCACCAAAGAAGACAAGAAGAAACAGAAGGAGATGATGAAGGCGCTGGAGACCCCGGAGGAGAAGAGAGCCAGACGTCTGGCTAAGAAAGAGGCCAAAGAGAGGAAGAAGAGGGAGAAGATGGGCTGGAGTGAGGAGTACATGGGCTACACCAACGCCGACAACCCGTTTGGAGATAACAACCTGCTCGGCACCTTCAAATGGCAGAAGGTGAGGGGGACGTTTTGGAGAGCAGAGTTCAAAAATGTGTTGATATCGCAGTGATGTTTGATGGGAAATTCTGGTTAGGATTTCACTTACTGTGTGTTTGTGTGTTTCACAGGCTCTGGAGAAGAAGGGCATCGGCCACTTGTCAGAAAAAAATCTGAAGGAGAGAAATAAACACATCCAGGTGGAAAACCGCAGGGAATTGCAAAAGGTAACAAACAGTTTTGAATAATGAGACATTTTACAATTAGGAATTTTTTTGAAGTGGATTTTGAAATTTAATTAAGAATCACTACAGAAAGAGAGAATCTATACTTGAAGATTCAAAAAGATATATGTAGTTGAAAAGCTTAAATAATCCCTTCAACATAAAACTCCCCTTAAAAATGTCATATTCTATAATGTTTCAGTGTTCATAACTAGTTTCAAGTGTTAATAACTAGTGAAACATTTAACTTTTACTTTGTCAAATGTTTTTAGTTAACCAAAAGTGATAATATTTCAAATAGTTTCAATAGTCAATAGTACTCTTTATACTAATATGCACTGAAACATTACTGAATTGGGAATTTTTAAGGGGATTGTGAAATTTAATTAGGAAATACAACAGAATTCAGAAAAATAATTAAATTAAGAACAACTACATAACTTAATAAATTGCAAAAAAAAATCTTTAGTTAACAGGAGGCACCATAAACTGTGATATTTTAAATAATTTCATTAGTCATTAACAAACATGCAATGATGCTTAGAAGGTCAGTAGTTCATGAAGTTTATGACAAGAATATGAATAAGAATATGACGATATGATTCAAACTTTCATGACATTCATAACTGTTGATTAGGTTCTCTAATCAGATAATAAATGTTACTGTATTTTTGTACTATTTAAAATGTTTTTATGTCTAAATGCTGCAAACAAATTGCTTTTGGTCAGTGAACTCAAGACAGACTGAAGTAAAGGTGTGAGATCTGTGTGTTCAGGTGAAGCAGCTGCGTCTGGAGCGAGAGCGGGAGAAGTCCATGCGCGAGCAGGAGCTGGAGATGCTGCAGAGAGAGAAAGAGGCCGAACATTTCAAAACGTGGGCGGAACAGGAGGACAACTTTCACCTGCATCAGGTTGCTGAGAATCACGCTCTTCAGACGATGGTTTTCATACATACTGCGTGATTGGCCCATTTTATGCTGATGTTTCTGTGATGTGATGCAGGTCTAAGATCCGGATCCGTGACGGCCGAGCGAAGCCCATCGACCTGCTGGCTAAATACATCAGCGCCGAAGACGATGATCTGTCGGTGGAGATGCATGAACCGTACACCTTCCTCAACGGACTCACCGCCACAGACATGGACGACCTGCTGGAGGACATCAAGGTGTGTGATGAGAGAGATGAAAAATCATTTTAACATGTGATTGGGCTGCCAGTTCAGACAAAATAGGATTAAAATGTGAAGTAACAGTCATTTTTTGCACAAGTTCAATGATGATTTTGATCTGGTTGTGTGTTTCTGGCTGCAGGTGTACATGGAGCTGGAACAGGGCAAGAATGTGGATTTCTGGAGGGATATGACCACCATTACTGAAGATGAAATCAGTAAATTGCGCAAACTGGAGGCGTCAGGCAAAGGACCAGGTGATGTGATGACCTGCACTGTTACAGTTACACTATGCATAGTTTACAGTGAAATTATTTCAGAGTAAATATTAAAAGTTACGCTATTATTAAATAAAGTTTTTTAAGATTATATATACAGTGCTATATAAACATTTTAGATAATTTGTTTAAAGAAATCAATACCTATTTTATAGATGCATTAAATTGACAAAATAAATAAATACATTTATATTCTCACATAAGATTTCTATTCCAAATAAATGCTGTTCTTTCAAACTTTCTACTGATCAAAGAATCCTGCAGAAAAAGATCAGTTTCCACAAAAATATTAAGCAGGACAACTGTTTTCAACATTGATATTAAGCAGCAAATTGGTATATTAAAATGATTTCTGAAGGATCATGTGACACTGAAGACTGGAGTAATGATGCTGAAAATTCAGCTTTGCATCACAGGAATAAATGATATTTTACAATATAATTCACATAGAAAACAGTTATTTTAAATTGTAATAATTTCACAGTATTGCTGTTTTTACTTTATTTTTGATCAAATAAATGCAGCCTTGGTGAGCATAAGACTTTTTAACTGGCGTTTTATTTCTTATTATTATACAGCAGTTTATTTATTATTATTGTTAGATTCATGAAATAATGCAAATATAGTCTCTGAAAATGTTATATAGGTGATTATATGAATATTATGCAACCCTAATGCATTATGCTATTTAGTATATTTAAAGAAAGTCCAGTGCACAATCCCTCATCCATCTCTGTTTTTGGTGTCATGTCAGGTGACCGTCGTGAGGGCATAAACACATCCGTCAGCACAGATGTGCAGAGCGTGTTTAAAGGGAAGACGTACAGTCAGCTTCAGGCTCTTTATATGAACATTGAGAATAAGATCCAGGCCGGAGGCTCCAACCTGGACATCGGCTACTGGGAGAGTCTGCTGCAGCAGGTGCGGGTCTACATGGCACGAGCCAGGTGCGTATCTTATAATGGGCCTAAGCTATGGAACGCATTACCTGCATTCATTAGGAATGCTGCTTCCTTGGATTGTTTTAAGAAACTTCTTAAGACACACCTTTTTAGTAAAGCTTTTAATGTATGATTATTTACTGTGATTTTATTTTGATATTATGTAGTTTTGGTTGATTTGTTATTTTGTTGTATATGTTGTAGCGCTTTGAGTTAAGAAAGGCACATTACAAATAAAATTTATTATTGTTATTATTATTATTATTATCAGACCACAACTGTCACAGGGATATTTAGAGTTCAGCGATATCTTACCTCATGGGTCTGTGTGTGTTTGTGAAGGCTGAGAGAGCGGCATCAGGACGTCCTGCGGCAGAAGCTGTATAAACTCAAACAGGAACAGGGTGTGGAGAGTGAACCGCTTTTCCCCATCATCAAAGAAGAGCCGGAGAATGAGCGGCCCATGTGAGTGATTTCACTTCCACCTGACCATTCAGACTTTTTTACATTTATTTATTTATTTTTTAATAACAACAAATAACTATATTTCCAAGATGGAAAAACAATTAACTGAACACAATATAAATATCATTTAAATAAAACTTTAATATATTTTATATGAATATAATTTTTTCTAGTTCTAAATGTATCAAATTTCTAAAGTTATTCTTGAAATGTAACTAAAATGATTTTTTACAAATTTAAATAAATAAATGATAACTTGTCACTTCCGAATCTAAATGTTGATTTAGATGGCTGATAAATGCTAAATTATACTATATTTCTGAGATTGAAATGAACTGAACACAACCTTAAACATGCAACTTAGTGTGGTGACTTCTAAACTAATTATAAAATAGATCATCGCCTGAAACTGCACTATAAAATATAGAATCTTTCAAAATGACTTTATCACAAATTACTTAATTCAGTTAAATGAATTACATTTGAAACATACTCGATTTGTGATTTGTCCATTTTGTTTCCCAGTAGCCCTACAGCGGCGGAGTCTGCAGATGAGGAGCCGGGCGGCTCTCAGCAAGGTGATGATAGAGACAAACAGACCAAGAGGCAGGATGGAGAAGAGGGTGAGAGGTCTGGAAGGAGCAGTCCTCAGGAGAGGAAGGGAGGAGAGGGAGACGAAGGAGGGGAGGAGGAGGGAGGGAAAGATGAAGCACCGGAGGCTGTGTTAACAGAGGAGGATTTGATCCAGCAGAGTCAGGCAGAGTACGACTCCGGCCGCTACAGTCCCACGCTCCTCCAGCCCTCAGAGTTACCGCTGGACACGCACATCATCAACGTGGAGGAGGACCTGCAGAGACTCCAGCTGGCCCGGAGACAGCTGCAGGTGACCGGTGCGTATCGCTCTGCTGCTTCATATACCATAGTCAAATTACACACACCACATGCTTCAAGATTTCAGTAATAGCAGCAGGAAAAAAGGTCAAATATGAACTTGGAAAATTGAAAAGAATGCGCACTTTCATTGTTTGAATTTTTTTTTTTAAATTGCCACTCTGTTCTGTCTCTCTACTCCATTTCCTACTTGTTCTGCATTGTGTACCAAAAAAAAAAAAAAGGAAAAAATTTTAATTATTGTACCATTTTTTTCACAATTTTCCTGTATACTGGGTGCAGAAAAGGCAAAAATAGAATGTAATTTCAACAATGGCCATAGGGAGGCGCTCTCATTTTTTCCCTCCCTTTTGTAACTGACCATGCTGTATCAAGGGGATGAAAGTGTAGGAAACAGACTCAGGCACGCACTTAAATTCACCTAAAGGGTAAAAGAGTTTGTGGATAGAAAAAATATGTAGAAAATTTTAAAAATTGGGGGTTACAAACAGCAGAAATACAGGAAATTGACTCAAGGAGGCACTGAAATTCCCCATTCCAATGGACTGATGGTTACAAAAGAAGATGTTTAACTTGAGATATTTTCAGGTTTCCATCTAAACTTGTGAACTTGGAATAACGCATAAAATATTTGCAAATAAAGCTCTGTTTCCATTCCATGCAATGTGATTGGTTCACTGATTAGTCCAGTTATGCAATCACATACTCTGTTGAGGCAAAATCACGTCTTTTGTTGCGTATCAAGGATGTTTCCATTGTAGTTTATGCATGTCGGCTTATTGGACTGTGCATTTTGCTGTTTCCATCCAGTTAATTTTTTTTAAGCCATCCTACATTCATATAAAAACACATGGATATAAACCAAGTTCTGAAAAAACACGGCAAAGTGAGTAATGTGGAGTTGTTTCGTAGACCTGTAATTACAGAAAATGAATCAACATGTCAGCCAATTGGAAATTAGAATTCGGTAATCTTGAAGTATGTGATTGTAAAGATTCTTTACTGTAAGGAACAAAATAATTTTTTTCGTTCACATTTGTAAACACATCTGTAAATATTTACTCTTGCTAATGCTAACTCTAACTTGTATTGTCTTTTTGAACAGGTGATGCAAATGAAAGCGCTGAAGATGCATTCGTGCGTCGCGCTAAAGAGGGAATGAGTAGCGACGAGGCCCAGTTCAGCGTTGAAATGCCTTTGACTGGAAAAATGTACCTGTGGGCCGACAAATACCGTCCACGTAAGCCTCGCTTCTTCAACCGCGTCCACACCGGCTTCGAGTGGAACAAATACAACCAGACGCATTACGACTTCGACAACCCGCCGCCCAAAATCGTCCAGGGCTACAAGTTCAACATCTTTTACCCTGATCTCATTGACAAGCGCTCGACTCCGCAGTACTTCCTCGAGCCCTGTCCCGACAACAAAGACTTCGGAATACTGCGCTTCCACGCCGGCCCGCCGTACGAAGACATCGCATTTAAGATCGTGAACCGTGAATGGGAGTATTCCCATCGCCATGGCTTCCGCTGCCAGTTCGCCAATGGAATCTTTCAGCTGTGGTTCCACTTTAAGCGATACCGATACAGGCGATGAAGAGGATGAGGTTGAGTTGTATTAGCAAAGTGTTGATTACTGGGAACACTGAACGTTCATCTTCAAATGCTGTAAAATTGGTGTAAATCTAGAAAACGTAATACAGTCTGTTTATTGATGCCATTAGCGTCTTCCGTTAGTGGAAGAACAGGTTGTCAACGGAATAGACCTAAATATGTGATCTTGTTGAAAATCCTGTTTTGTACATTTTCTGATTTGCAGGCACTTAGCGTGCATTCGATTCCTTTTCCTTTTTTTTTTTAAACGTGTTTGTTGGTTGAGCTTGAAAATGCTATTCTTGTACTATTTGTTTTTGAGATGATACATTAAACAATTAAAAATGAGTAAATCTTTAATGTCGTCATTTGTGCTAACTTTTTTAAAATGAATTTTACACCTTGACATTTAGTTTGTTGTTCATTGGAAGAAGCCATTTAAAAAGAGATATTTTACAGAATTTTAGGTACACTGATGGCATTAAAGTTCAAATTAATTTCTGCAGTACATTCATATAAAAAACACGTAACAAGCTGCATTAAACTTCGAGTCTAAGATGCAGTCATTCAACGCTTGTCTTGGCATCCTGAAGATACAGGAAGTTCATTCTTGTCCATGTGGAATTGCCTTTAAAGGCAACATACCTGGATTGAAGCAACAACCACAGCAGGTTTTAACAAGACGGCACGTCTCATATTTGCCCCTAAAACAGGAACACAACCATTGCAAATGTCCAAAGAAAGACTAAATAGTCTCTGCCTCAAACTTCAGGGCTGTTTTTTTTTTTTTTTTTTTAAATCAGTCCAGGAAACAAAATCATGTTTACAGGATGCCAGGTTCATAAAATATTATTTTCTCTGCCTTGAATTTTTTTTTGTACTAAGAAGCTAGTCATAGCCAAACCTACATGTTAACCAGCTGTTTTTGATGATTCATCAATTAACACCACTTTAAGAATGCCTGTTTGAGCAATTGTTGTGTGTCCTGAAGAAGGCTGTTTTTGCCGAAACGTGTAGATCTACTTTGAACTATTTTGTAATGATTTAAGCCCAGTACATTAAAGCCTTTTTATCTTGCCACGTGAGTGCCTTGGAAGTATTTTGTCTATATAATTCAATAAAGATTTGTATCTACATTATATACTTGTGTTTTATCTATTTGACAAGTTGAAATATGACAAGTGACTAGAATTCTGAATAGCTTACTAGAAATACCATAAATAATAAGAGTAATAATGCTAGTATTCTAGTTGTTTGTTCTGAAAAGAGTGCTGCAGGAATGAGTCCTACAATCCAGAAACTGGATTTCTTTTCAACCTCCGGTTCCATCGTGTTTTTTATTAAATGCCCGAAATAACGTAAGCTGAAGATATTTTCATGTTTTATTCCACGCCATAAAATAAATCAGTAATACCCCTTTGTGATTTTATTTTAAGCTTTTATGTGTCTTGAAAAAGGCGGTTGCTGACAAGTGGCTAAATGGCACTACAGAGGTTATTGAGACATTTAATGTAATTATGTTGAACAGGTAAATTCATCTACTCACTAGTCCACCTTTACAGCCTCTTTTTTGTTTATAATTGTGCTTTTGCAATCTACTTTAGCTCAAACTTCACAACTTTAGCTTTTTACTTATCAACTGCAATTAGACTTGGCGATAAAAGTTGTGCTCATCTGTGGAGATTATCTTGATAAACAAAATGTTTAAGAATCATATAATTTTGGTTGTCACAGAACTTATTTTCTGCAATAAACTTGGCAAAACCCACCATGTTATTACAGTACAAATATAGCATTTTTGGACAATATATGATGGTAATCTTTTAAGTACTGTACAGTGTTATTTACAGTGTCATTGATAACTAAAACTATAAAATAAAATTTACATATTAGATGAAAAACTTAAAAATGAAAATTTAAATGAAACTAAAATTACTAAAATTAAAACTAGAAGTATATATATTTTAAAAAATAATACTGGCAAAAGTACATTATTGCTTAAACTTCAATTCAAACTACATTTGAAATAATAATAATTAAATCTAATTCAAAATAAAAAATGCTATAATACTATATACATAATACTAGAATAACGCTGGTGTTTAAGCACCTTACGCATGAGCATCATAATCAGACAAGTTAAGGACATCACAAACGATACCAAAATCTCATTTTCAATATGTGATGTATAAGTCAACAAGTAAAATACATTAAAAGAAAAGTACAGTGTGTGATCAATGAACGCACCTGTAAACCTCACACAAGTGAAAACAGATTAGCTGTTTCCACAGAATGCATTTCAGTACTGTCTCAGTTCCTTTAAAAATAAGTTTTAAATGCAGCAATGGCTGAAAAATGTGGGTCAAGCAGCAACTCACCATGCAACCAAATTCTCAGTTAGTCTCTCAGTTCTCCTGTGCTCGCATGAGTGGTTCCTCTTCAAACGCACACACACACACACACACGCACCGTTCCAGCCCTTCTGTGCAAAACAAATCAAAAGTGGTCTAAGTCTCAAAGGCAGCAGAGTGTGTTGAGAGTCGTGGCTCTGCAGTGAATGGAGCTCATGGTGTCTTCTGCTTTGTGTGAGAGAGCATTAAACTGCTCGGATCCTGCAGTGTGAAGTCAAAGACATTCTTCTACTGGAGAGAAAAGAGAGGAAAAAAAACATGCTTTTAGAAGCTCCTCAATCTCAAACAAGTCACTACAAGTGTCAGCAAGAGATTGTGTGTTGTAGAAAGAGGAGGAGTGGAGGAGAGGCTGTATTGTGTTTTCTGATCTGATTTTCAAGAAAGGCAAGTTTGCAGCTGTAGTAAACAAAAGAGAAAACTGATGTTGATTTTCTCTGTTACAAAACAAATTTTGCATTCACATTGAAAAAAAAAAAAAAAGACTTAAGGGTGTTCTCACCTCAGCGTCTTCAGGGCCATTGGCTAATTGTAGCTTCTGCTTCTATCCAAACTTGTTTTTATGTTCATGGTGACATTAATTGTTACAATTGTTTTTTTTTTTTTTGTAATTCAGATTATCTGGATAATCTGGATGAACTTGTTCCGTAGCTACTGGGAGTTTTTCACAGATGAATCAACATAGGTCGAATGAATCACTGCTAAAGTTTGTTTTTATTTTGAAAATCTAATCTATGTTGATAGTGAACAATATGAATTAAGATTTTTTTGCAATCATTTAGCAATGAACGGCCTGAAACAACAACTATTGACAATTTCAACCAAATTTCTTCTAAGGTTGGTCAACTGCCCGCTGGGTAGGCTATAGGCATTTTCAAAGTTAAATATAGGCCTAGACTTTGTTTTATGAAGCATTTGTCATTCAATTACAATAACATAATGAAATGTTGAGGTAAACGTTGAAGGTTGCTGACGCCCCCTGGTGGTCAATATAAACCCTGACAGGGCGATTCCGATTTGCCTCTCTTGAAGGGATTTATTTTGCGATAAACCCCTTGTGATATATATTTATTTTTGGCAAATAACTGGACTTTTACCTAATGAATAATTAAAAGTATTTTATGTTTTACTTGTATATTAGCTAAGCCTCCTCTAAAACAGTCCAAAAACATTCGTCTCCGCAAAAACGAGTGCCCTCTTTTGAGAAATGTTTGTTCTTTTGCAAATATTTTCTTCTTACTTTAACTACTACACTCCTAAAATTCTGTTCATTTATCAAAACTTTCATACTCACCACAAAATGTATTCTGAAGATCTGAATGATTTTACTACTGTTATTTACGTTTTCAGTCGCAAGATGGCGGCAACGAGCTGTTAGCATGAAAACAAGGCCGCGGACAAACATGTTCACAACATGTAAAACTAGAACAGCGGGTGAATTCTACAAAACCTTCCCTTTAATACCCATAAATATCACAGTTATAAATAAGAAATGATTTTAACATCACATGAAAACATACCTACAAAGTCACAGTAGCACCATGCATGTTCATAAAACTGATAATGACAGTTGGTCGATCAGGAACACAAATGCTCACAACCTATCAACCTAAACGTTTGCAAATCTGAGAAAATCTCACCTCTAGAAGGCTGAATTGTCCTTTATGTTCAAATACCATATTTATGAGAGCAAAACTTGCTTCATAAACTTTTCTCCTGCAAATGTGTCCAAAAGCATCATACAAATTTTAAAACATAACAGATCTACTGAGATACTAGGAAGCAGGGTCAAAAATTAACTTTTGCCACACCTCTCAGTTTATGGCCACAAATAATTCCTAATGGCCATGAACTGCTTTATATTCACTGAGGGAAAAATTATTTGAGCCAGTCATGACAGCTATCTAAAAAAAAAGAAGAAAATCCCCCAGCTGAAACCAGCTTAAGATGGTTGGCTCATTTTAGCTAGTCTTCCAGCCCATAATAGAGCAGGGTTTTAACCTTTTCTTTAGCTGGTCAGGTTGGGAGACCAGCGTGACCAGTTTAGCCAGAATGGGAGAGCAGCTATGACCAGTCAACCTTGCTTTTAGAACCTTTTTATAGCAGGCTTGGTAGATGGTTTGTCTTTACAGCATGTCACTTTCAGCAGTGAGTCAGTCTTACAATTCAATTTGTATTAATCATGTATTAATTTCACGTTCCTAATAAAGTTACTGTTTTTATTTGCAATCCTGTAGATCAAACAGCATTGCACTGCACTAGCAATGCCAAGGTCATGGGTTCGATTACCAGGGAACACACTGACCGAGTAAAATACAATCAAAGTCACTTTGAATAAAAGTGTCTGCAAAATGCTTTTTATTAACCCAATTTATATGCACATTTGGCTCTTGGCGAGTGTTAATTTTGGACCCTACCTTGAACCATACCAGATTCACAATCATCTGAACATTTAGATCACTTCTCTCCAGTTCACAGTTAGTGTTTGATTAAAACCAGTAATACAAGTCCTTCATTTTAAGTTTGATGTGCTTCTTTCTTAAATGTGTGGAAATGTCCCCTCGACTCATGGTTTGACAGTAGAAACCTGAGTGTTAAGGTCTAATTAATAGAATAGAGAGAGTTAGAGGTATAGAGAATCTTGGCTCAGATTTTTTCCCTTTTTAAATTTCAATAATCTCAACAGAAACGGCATCATTCTGTGACGGCATTATTATGAGGCAGGATAAGCTGGTGGACCTCGGCTCTCGTGTTATTAATAAAGCGGCATTGTTTAAGTCACACTGAGGGAAGAATGTGGATTACAGGGAGTCCTTGTCCGTTTAACAGGACATCAGTCTTTATTGGAAGGCACTGGAAGAATGAGACGACGAAGGGTGGGTAGAAACGAGGAGGAAATCACTCTTGACTGGTCCGTCTCTTCTCCAGCTTCTGTTTGAGCTCGTCTGTGAGGCCTGATGGGAAGAAAACTTCCTAGTCATATTTTAAATATACAGTCATATTTTCACCTTCATGTTCTGTTAATATTGATTTTACTTTCAGTATGTCTAGGGTTTGTGAGACACCACTGCACATGGGAAAAAATATAAACTACCATTGAAAAGTTATGAAAGATTTAATAAATGCTTTTCAAAAGAAGTGTCTTCATCTTACCAATGCTGCATTTATTTGATAAAAATTTTTGTAAAAAAAACAGTAATATTCTGAAATATTACTACATTTTAAAATTACAGTTAAATTTTATAAACAGTTTTGGAGCTGGATTCCTGGGGTCTTACTCTGAGAGAGGGGTGAGGGAGACAGAACCAGCCTTCTCATGGAGTTGGACGGAGAGCCAGACGGGGAAAAGGATCTTGGTGAGGAACTGGGAGATCTCGTCTGTGACCGCAGCGACCATCTGTCTGTACCTACTGAACACACATACAAACTCAGTCAGTCAGTCTAGAGGATCTGGGGTGAACATAGCCTGTACTGTATATTGATCTGGATAAAAGCATTCACTAGTTCACATCGACATAGTGTGCAGCCCTACATCTGATGTTCACACATAACCAGCATTTTCTCAGTGTTATGCAATTCCTACAAGCCCCAAATTGCTCAAACACACAGATTGAGACTTGTTTCATACTTTTGCAACAAGAGTCACTGCAGCATCCAAGTGCAACTGTTCTTGCATGTTGTTTGGCAGGAGCATTGAAACTGGCATAGACTATTCATTATAAAAGACAAATTTGTGCAAAAAAAGCATAAAATCCTGTGGGTTTGAACCTTCGATCTTTTAGTCAGCAGCTCTTTTCTAGTACCATTTTAACCACTAGACTACACTATCATAGGAAGCTGCAGCAATGCTGATATATTTTCTGCCATTTAACTCTCAATATATGAACAAATGGCAGCAGATGTAGTTGTGTTGAGCTGTGGAGCATGAGATGTGCGGTACCTTGTTTAGGTGGCAGTGATGGAGCTCGAGAAAGAGGTCCAGTGGGAGCACAGTGCAGAGTTCGCTCTCCATTCTCATCATTGGATGACACAAACGCTACAGGAAAAGGACATTTAGATGCTGAATTCAGAATGTGTTCATTTATAGTCAAACTTAATGTAGATGTACAGATTGTGAGCATATGTGTGTATGAACGTGTTTTTGACATACTGATGTTCTCCTCATAAGGCTCTTCTAATATAAAGGGTTGAAGAGTCCCAGCGGTCTTCTCCACCAGTGCGTTGATAACGTCGTGCAGTGTGGGACAGGGGATCTGCAGGAAAGGACAAAATTAAAAGGAGGACTGAGATTTCCCCAAGGTTGGTGTTTTCGCATTGATTCTCTTTATTTAGAAACATACTGGGTTTTCCACATCGATGATGTAACCACCCTGCTGCTTCTGTGTCACTCTGTAATGCCTGAACACTGATCTGAAACAGAAAAAAAGAGAGATTGTTTATATATAAAGAAACCAACATGACTCTATTCTGATGTGTACTGACTTATCCAGTGCAGCACTGTTACTGTCAACTGAAACTAAAACGATTAAAAATAGTTTTCGTTAGTTGAAATGAAGCTGAAATAAAATAGAAATAAAACTGAGAAATGTTGCCCTGGCAATTATCAGAAATAAAATGTTTCATTTGTACTTGAATGACTTAATGGACTGCAAAAAAATGTTTTGCTTACTTAGATTTTTTGTCTTGTTTCCAGCCAAAATATCTAAAAAAAATTTGAAACAAGCAAAATAATCTGCTAATGGGGTAAGCAAAATATTCTTGTTTTTTGTTTGAAATAAGATTATTTCAAGAGTTATTTCAAGATTAAGAGCTTTTTTGCATAAAGGCACCTCACGAAACTGATTTCGGACAGGCTTCTGAGGCAGCGTAACGGTTTAGTGATCTACAACAAAATAGAACGTGTTTTGGTGATAACTAAACAAATATTTAATTACTATAATACTAATTTCTCGCTAGGAATAACATCAAAAGTGCAAAAAGTTAAACAGAAATATACATTTACACACAAACTAACCACCAAACGCAACTTTCAGACGCCATCTTTAATTTTTAGCTCAACTGTCACGGAATGGAACGCACAGGATTGTGGGATATCAGAGGCAGTGAAGGATACATCTATGCTGCCTTCAAAAATCGATCAGATGAAGGTATCTCATGAGACAGGAAGTGAAGCTAACTTTGGATTCGGACGTGCCTCCAAAGGCAGCATTTTTCATTTTTCAGGTGCAGCCATAATGTCCATTTATACCAAAGTCATGTCACTCGGCAGCCATCTTTGAAACACCTCTCTGGCATCCAAGTGCAACTCCTCTCTCTTTGAATTGGGAAACATTAAATTCTCCAAAACTGTTCACTAAGCTAACTATTAAATTTCGTATTTGAAATCACCAAAGAAATCTGACAACAACTGTGTCATAAATGTTGTTTCTTTTGCTCATATAGTGTTATAAAAAGCTTATTTTTCAGGCTAAGATCAGCCAGTGCGCATGCGCAGTCCTGAGTGCACGTCTCAGAACGCTGACTGTTTCTATAGCAACCGGGACTTCTAGCGGCAGCTGCAGTGATGCGCTGACTTTACCGATTAGCGATTGGCTCTTTCGTTCAGAAGGCGGGGCTTCCTGCGATAGAGCAGCCATATTAAGCGTTGCATTTTTCCCCATTCAAAACTAAACAAGTGACACATCTTGGGTATTCTATAGTCTTTGATTTACAAGTTCACATTGGAATCCAATGATTGTCACAATGGCTTTATGATGACATCATAAAGCCAATATGATGTCACAATGGGCACTTATGATTTCATAATGAATTAGTCTTAAGAATGAATTGCACAAAGTGGAAGAAAATTAAAGATGCCAGATCAGTCAAACAAACAACAAAAAAGTCAACTTTAATTACATTTCATTTAGTAGTGAAAAATAAAGATTATTATTTTCCACTAATATCTGAGCCTGCTTTGTATATTTTATGCTCTATTGGTCTCCTGTGCACTACATTTCATGAGCATTATTTTATATAGTGTGCAGAGTTGCCATCTTTTACAAGCGTCTAATTAGTCATGATGTTTAATGAAACCAATGAGGTTCTATTTGGTTTAGGATGCTGTTTTAGAAGTCAGCTGTCTGTGTAGACAATAGACAGCTTACTAGGTTTTAGAACAGAACTAAAGTATATTGTTGGCAGTTAATGGAATGCTCTCAATGATAAATCATACTGAGAGAGAGACAGTTGTTTCCGTGTTTTTACCCGTTTAGGTCTTGTCGTGTTGTGACGGCAAGTGAAGTTCCATCCCGGCCTGGTCTGAGCAGCATGTTCCCGCAGTCTGGATGTCTTTCTAACAGCACCTCGGCTTCAGTACGAGACACAGGCCTGAAACACCTGCCAAATAACAGACAGAAGCACAGCTACATAAACATTTGTCTCAAGCATGCACTAAGAATGAGATTATAACACCAGTTAAATATGCAGTATATTTTGGTAAAGAAAGCCTAAAAATGAGTAGTATAATCTACAAATAGAGAACAGAATAAAATGACCTAATCTCAGCCGAACACTGTTTTTATTGAGTAATGAGAAGTAAAACCTTAGTAAGGAGTGTCATTTGAACAAGAACATGATCAAACGTGACAACAGTAGCACATACAGTCTGTCAATAGATGAGTTACAAATAACACATTAACCACACCGCATATACCTCATAAAACATACACCTTCAAAAAAAAATCCAAATAAAGATCTCTCATATATTCAAGTTTGGCTCCATTTTGTAGTTCTGCGAATTGACATATGAAATTAGATTGATATGGAAGAAACTGTGTTTATTGATTATTTTTATTGCTGTGCAGGACGCACAGTAAATCCATGAAATTTTTCAGGTAGGCAGAAATCCTTTAGAAAAGTAAACGCCTTACTCGTATTAGATTACAAGTGATGCTTTAGCTATGTATAAACACTCAGACGCTCAAGAATGTCTCCCACAAACACACTCGCTCACATAAACAGATACTCACGCAGGTATTTCCCCCACCAGCGGGAGCGAGAGGGGGGACGAGGGAGCTCTGGAAGACGCACGTGCCTTTCGACGCATTTTTTCTTTCTCCACGACTTCCTTCAGCATGTGCAGCTGCCCGGGCAGGAGGGTGAGAGTCGTGGGCACAGCCAGCTGGAATCAAATGCAAAGCATGCGTCTTTCTGATTTGCACGGTTAAATATACAGTCCGCAGTGAGGCTTTATGCACGGGGACTCTGATCTCTTTATCTATAAAAACATGCAAGCAGAATCAGAAGCGTGTGGGAGGGGTTTAGTGGTGTTGAACTACAGCCAGTGGATATGATGGTGATATGTAGTCTTTATAACACCTGCTCATGTATTACGATGGATGGAAAATTGACTTTATTACATGTCTAAAGTCCAACAAAAACATTCATATGAACTGATTTAATTATAAAACAGATAATAAAAGTTAATTTCTTGTGAAATCTGAAAAACATCCACAATACTATCAACAATATAAGATTTAAAGTCTACAATAGTCTAAAAAAATAAGCAGAAAATAAAATACAAGTAATCTAAAATAACCCACTTACTGTTTTCCCAAAAAGCTTTTGTTACATTCACTCTATTGCATTTCGCTCGTAGTTCTAGTCCCAAAAAGCATCCAAATATAGCAATCAAATTATTAATCACTTCATATCACAATGATAAAAGAACAATACATGAAGACAATTGACATTTGATTTATTTCAGCTGATAATGGTGTCTAGTCTAGTGTCAAAGTTTAACAAAGAGAAGTGTAAATAAATGGTGCAACCGGAGTGTCATAAGTAAATATTATGTACATTTAATGTCATACAATTTTCAGAACTGTAATTTTTGGATGTACACTAAACCGTCTGACACCAGCAAGATTTTTTTGAATGTTTCTGAAAGTCCCTTACGCTCACCAAGACTGCATTCATTTGCAAAAATACATTAAAAACAGTAATGTTGCAAAATATTATCATCACTTCAAATCACCATTTTCTATTTAAATACATTTTAAAATGTAATTCATTCTTGTGATGCAAAGCTGAATTTTCAGCATCATTACTCCAGTCTTCAGTGCCACATGATTCTTCAGAAATCATTCATTAAATGCAAACTCTGCAGTTCAAAGGTCTCAGATCTCATTAACAAACTCAGAACAACAATACTGCATTATTCAAGATGGTATAAAGAATAAGCCTGACTGGAATTCATTGTTCTGAGTGTTTACTGACATACAGAATTTGACCTAGAGTTTCTAGGGTGCAATAACAAAATGCTAGCACTAAGAAAGCATTTACACAGTTTTTATTGTAAGAGCATAAACTCATCTGTGACACTAAAGAATGTATCAACTTCTGTTAAAAAAAACATTTCCTCATTTGATTGAACTTACATCTACAACAGAGTAGAGAAAACCTTTCCACAGCTCACGCGCCTCCAGATTTGGTGCCTGAGAAGAAAGACAGAGACATTGACGTTAATTATATTATTAATAACTAGAATTGCATGCAATATTTCCTTACACTACTGCATGACATTAGAGACATATAGTATCTCACAGTCAATTAGATCTCCATTTACATTTATTGATTCAATCAATGCTTTTATTCAGCAAGGACGTATTAAATTGTAAGTTCTTTACTGTCGCTTTTGAGCAATGTTACAAAAGACTTCTATTTCAAATAAATGCTGTTCTTTTAAACTTTCTATTCAACAAAGAATCCTGAAAAAATGCATCATGAATTCCACACAAAAATATTAAGCAGCATAACTGTTTTCAACACTGATAATAATAAGAAATATTTATTGAGCAGCAAATCAGTATATTAGAATGATTTCTGAAGGATCATGTGACACTGAAGACTGGAACAATCATGATGAAAATTCAACTTTGCATCACAGGAATAAATTACCTTTTAAAATATATTTAAATAGAAAATGGCGATTTGAAATGACCACAAAACCAGTCTTAAGTGTCAATTTTTCGAAATTGAGATTTATACATCATCTGAAAGCTGAATAAATAAGCTTTCCATTGATGTATGGTTTGTTAGGATATAGGACAATATTTGGCCGAGATACAACTCTTTGAAAATCTGGAATCTGAGGGTGCAAAAAAATCTAAATATTGAGAAAATCGCCTTTAAAGTTGTCCAAATTATGTTCTTAGCAATGCATATTACTAATCAAAAATGAAGTTTTTATATATTTACAGTAAGAAATTTATAAAATATCTACATGGAACATGATCTTTACTTAATATCCTAATGATTTTTGGCATAAAAGTAAAATCAATAATTTTGACCCTTACAATGTATTTTTGGCTTTTGCTACAAATATATCCCAGCGACTTAAGACTGGTTTTGTGCTCCAGGGTCACATATTACTGTTTTTACTGTATTTTTGATCAAATAAATCCAGCCTTAGCTAGACTTCTTTCAAAAACATCTTACCGACCCCAAACTTTTGAATGGTAGTGTAAGCATTTGTTTTTTGCAGTGATTAGTATTTGTGAATTATATTCTGAAAGAACAGTTATTTACATATTTCTTTGAGGTATGGAAGGGCTGCTCATGGGGTTCGTAAGAGGAAGTATCGTATAGTAGTGTTTTTGTACCTCTTTGTGAAGGTAATCTCAATACAATCTCTCTAGCAGACCTCTGATCGGCCCCAATTCTGAATGCAGAATAACCCAAGGGTTTCCTGAGCAAAGCCTGCAGCATATTCAACGGCTGATAGTGCACTGTTTAGTCTTGACCTGACCATAATATGACCTGGAGCTGTCTGGAAATGTTACTACTGGCATCAGATGTTGTGAGAATAAACAGGAGGAAAATAACAGCTTGTGAAAGCGAAACTCTCTACAGTGTGTCGAAGGTAAATTCCATTTGAAGAAGTTTGCGAAGACCTGTATTTGCTCATACAGGAGTGAGTGAAAGTTGAGATGTGCACTTGGAGTGTGACTGACCAAGCATACAAACCGGAGCTTATCGTTTCAAGAAAGCTCTTGCCATTTAGTGTGCAATCCACATCAGACGGTCTGTGAACGGTCTGTGGGTGTGAGGCTGAGATGAAGGGCATGAGGTGAATGAGATGTATGCATACTGACAGATATCTGATACTCACAGTGAGTTTGATTTCTCCATCTTTCATGCGGAGGTTCAGTCTGGCTGCCTCCAGATTCCTATCACGACTTGGGTCATCGATCAAAGACACAAACCCACTCAGATCCAACTTCTCTACATACTAATCAGAAAACACACACATGCAGAGCAACATTTAAAGGAAGAGTTTACCCCAAAATGCCTTTCCAATCCTGATCGATGTTTTTGAAACACAAAAAAAGGTTTTGGTCAGAATTTCTAATGTCTATTATTTCATTTTAATTTTTTTTTAAACAATAAGAAGTCCCATTAATAAATACTTACAAAATATGTATAAATAATAATCAAATTTAAATAATAATATTAATAAGAATATTATTATTATTATTAATAATAATAAAATTATTTTTATTTAAATAAAAATTTAATTATAATAATTATTATATAATAATGTACAAAAAAATTACTATATAAAGAAAAATAAAAATAATTAATACAATTATTATTATTATTAATAATACAGGTCACAGTAAAATTACAATGCTAATATTTATGGCTGTCTTAATTTCTTTGCTTTCACATGTTACACTATAAGACCTTTTGCTTTGGAGGAAATTATCATAAATATAAACAATTTAAATAATATTTTTCTCCATATCTCCAATTTCCATAATTCACATGGTTTTTTCTGGTTGGAAAAATTCAGAAATACATATAAATATGAGAATTTTTTTTTGTTTGTTTTTGTTCAGTGGAAAACTGTAGCTTGGAAATTCTGCCTAAGATCTCATTTTGTGTTTCCAGGAAGAATGATAATCCAGGTTTGGAACGGCATGAAGGTGAGTAAGTGATATTTTGAGGTAAACTATTCTTGTAATAATTCAAAAAACAACTCAGAATAGCCACAACTCAGAATAACACACCAGAATAAACACTTTATAAGTGATCACATTCCGTGAACATCTATGTAAATATTAAGCTCCCACACAGTGCGATTTCCCAGCAAACTTTGCATGTTACTACTAATAGATAAACCTATCCGTCCACAGCTGAGGTTACAGAGGTTGAATCTCCATGGGTTCAGAATGAAAATCAATACTGAAACCACAATTAAGTAGAGTCTGATAAAACTCCTCTTTGCCATCTGCTCTCTCATGGCTGACTGCGCTTAATGAGACGATAAGGTTACGATGGACTTCAGACTTGAAGGGGATTTGCAGAAGAATGTCCTTCTAGATCCTAATGCTCCTGATAGAGGATTGTATGTGGCAAACATCTGTACGGTCCCTGAATATATCACTTACATTTGTGTCCTTAGGGTTGTTGAAGAAGTACAGCGTGTTTCCACATAAACAGGTCCATAAACGCCGAGCTACCTGCATCCAAAGAGAACAAAAGCCAAATTTACATTTCTGGTCTTTAAGTAAATATAAAATGTGTATAACTCAATTTGCATTAGAGTTGGACATTATTGGGCTATATAATCTCTTTCTGAAGTCAGGGTGGTTAAATGTGTGTTCAGGGCTCTAACACATAATTTTGACATGCTAATGCTCTGACAGCGCAGTAAATGGTAGTTGTTTCTGCATAGATTACTGCTCTTCTGTCTGTAATTCTCTGTTCTGTCTGGCTCAATCCTGATCTCAGTGATAGCTCATGGCTCCCCGGGGCACAGCTTACACACACACACACACACACACACACACGCGCCGACCCAGAGCACAGCTGTCCTAAATCTGAGACCCACCCCCCTACACACGGTGCACCTGAACCCCTCTCAATATTCCCTCCTGAATATGCAATCTGGGATTAATTTGTGTAAGTGGTGCTTAGTCAACACCATTTTTTCTTTAGTTTTGAACTAAATATAATATTTGCATAGTTTAATAGCTATTGCATATTCAGAGTTTTACATACTAAAGTGTATAATATAAAAATAGAAAATATAATGTAATAAAATAATTAATTTGGCCACTTAAAGGGAAGATTACATTTTATTCATTACTCACAAAGATGAATACAAAACATTTGTCTGTACATTGTATTGATTTGTAAATATTATTGCATGGTTTGTCAAAAGATTAATTGCAATTAATCGCATCCAAAATAAAAGTTTTTGTTTACATAATATATGTATGTTTACTGTGTATATTTATTATGTATATATAAATACACACATACAGGATATATTTTGAAAATATTTATATGTATATACATTTATATATTTATATTTTTCTATTTTATATTATATATAAATATATTTAATATAACACAATTTTCTTAAATATATACACATGCATGTGTTTGTATTTATATATACCTAATAAATATACACAGTACACACACATATATTACGTAAACAAAAACTTTAATTTTGGATGCGATTAATCGTTTGACAGCACTAATATATATATATATATATTATATATAATGTATGTGTGTGTAAATTTAGTGACACCAAAAAAATAATAATATTGATATTACATAAGTCCAATAATATCTAGAAAGCATATTTTATGGATGATATAATGCTGATGCAATGCAATGAAACTAAACAATTATTTTGCATAGTATGAACTCATTTTACTAAAATGTGCATTATGCACTGACAGTAAGGTCGGTATGTAAATGATTTCTAAACTGCAGTATTTATTAACCAGATTAATAAATCCAAAGCGTCTCAAAGTTACATGAAAACAGAACTTGCAAATGTGCACTTTGGTAAGTCATGCACTACTTATTGGGACTTTCAAAAGCCTGCAATATTCAGTGTTAATCTATCATATTAAATGACAATTGACATGATGACACTGTCTGCAGCAGATAACAGCGAACTCGGTTCTAAATGTAACATGATAGATGCGCTGCAGCAAGAGATGCATCTCACTCTCGCGTCTTTCAATGAATGCCTGATGTTTAAAACACGTGATGGACCATATTAATCACACACTTCGGACTGCATGTGGTCTGCATTAAGGTGTGTCCACTACCAGAGCAGCTGAGAAGCAGCAGAGAATTTAAAGCACCAACAGACAAAAATAAGAGCGCACATATGAGTTAAGGCATTTAAAGAGCTGTCAGACAGCGGCATAACGCATGGCATAGAGCAACGCCGGCTCATTCATCCATTTAACGTTACAATAGAAATGCACAATCAATATTTAAGTAGTCACTTGGCAAACGAAATAATATTCAGACAGCTGATCCATGCAAACCTCGCCCATATCCACACAATGCGCGCTTGCAGCATATGCCATGCGTACCAGACGCCGCTGCGCGTATTGACATAATCAGATCAAGTATTTGATATATCATAATATCCGCTTACCTTCTCTTTCGCTCCTCTTTTCTCCAGGTATCCCTCGTAATAACAGGGCGGCAGCTGCGCTCTCGTGCTCCCAGTGCGAGGATTCGCGGGCGCTGCCGCCATGACTCGAGCACGAGCAGCTCTGCCCGGTACTGACACACACTCACTCACTCACACACACTCAACACACGCAGCAGCGGGACAAAGAGCTGCTGGATGATGCTACTGACTGGGAAGCGACACGCCTTCTTTTGGGCGAGAGATGGATGCACTGGATATGCGTGATTAATCTGGTCACTGACACGCGTTCAGCTGCACAGCGCGAGACTCAATATGGCATCTGTGATTACATTATGACCCGCAGGCGCTCGCACTCAGGAAAATCTCTCCGTTATTTGGTGGAAAGTATAATTGTAAGGTTATAACACTGCTCGTTTATTAATGCCTATTTCGAAAATAAGAGTTAATTCTATTGTAATTCTGTTAGAGCTGAAGGTTATATTATATTATAAACAATATGATATATTAGAAATTATTATAAACAATTATGAAACTCTTATAATAAAACATTACGTAAATTATTTTTATATTATGAATAACATTATAGTAATAATAACAAAATGTTTAAAAGGGTATACACACAAAATTCAAAAATGTATAAATTACTATTAAAATAGTGGTGTAAAATGGTGGTCCTTTGTTCTAACAAACAAAAAATGATATTATTAAAAAATATTATTATTATTATTATGTTAGTGTAAATAATTTATACACCATTTTGGAAAGTATAATTGTAAGGTTATTATACAGCTTGTTTATTAATGGTCATTTCGAAAATAAGAGTTAAGTCTACTGTAATTCAGTTAGAGATGAAGTTTATTAATGTAGGCTATATTATATTATAAAGACTATTATATATTAAAAATTATTATAAATATAATTATAGAACTCTTATGATATAACATTAGCCAAGTAAACTACTTTTTTATTATTTTGTATTATAGTATTAATAACAAAATGTTTAAATGTATGCACACAAAATTCTAAAATATATAAATTACTAGTAAAACATTATATTAAATAGTGGTTCTTTGTTATAACAATTAACAAAAAATTATATTATTAAAATTATTAAATGTCAGAGTAAATAATTTATAAGCTGTACCATTTTATAACCCAAATTCTTTCATATTTTATTATTTAACAATTTCATAATTACTGAAAACTGTTTTATTTTAATTGTTTTTATTGTTATACATATACACTATCACGCAAAATTCCAGATGACGTGGAAATTTCTCTTATGAAAGTTCTCTGAAAAATGAGAAATTAGGCCATAAATAGTGCGATGATGAATGTAACATTGCTTTTACACAGTTCTATAAACAAGTAATATCAAATAATATGTCCCTTTTATCTAAAATGTATTTACAAAACACCATTTTTAACTAAAAATTGAAAATTTTTAAGGCGTTTTGACTGTTCATTTACACGATAACAGCGTTTTGGGGGCCTGAGAATGCAAACTTTTGAAAACGAGTTTCTGCAAACCTTTGAAAATGATACCGCTATTGTCTCTGTGTAAACGCAAAACATGCACATTTGTGAAAATGGTGACGTCATTTGCATACATATTACATGATAAGTCTACAGGTTTGTGCACAGGGATGTAGCCTAGTGTTTCTTTACAAAGTGACATGTATGCAAACTACTGGCCATAGATCCTTGTAAACAGATTGTTTTGACAACGTTGTCGTTCACGCAAAACTTTTCAAAAATTCAAAGGAAAAATGTAAATGTTTAGTACAACGTTGATGTGTAAACATACCCTCAGTTTGTAAATTTATTAACCGCCGATGAAGCTTAACATGCCATCCAGCGAGACAAAACCCCTGCTGAAAAAAAAAAATCATAGCTTGTCAGTAGGCTGGTTTTACAGGGGTTTTGACCACTTAGCTGGTCAGGCTGGAAGACCAGCTAAAACCAGCAAGTTCTAACTTAAACCAGCTAAGACCAGCCAACCAGCTTAGGCTGGTTTTGGTTGTTCTGTAATCACTCCACCTCCAGTCCAAGCTTTTCATTTCACATTCACACTCGCCGGTGAAAGAAACCCGCCCAAAGTGATCGCTGACCAAGAGAAAACACAGACAGCTATAGTTTTTCCACCTTTATTTAAAATGAAAATATACAATGTTCTCTTAACCCTGCACATTTTTATAATAAAACATAAATCACAACCGGATTAGGCAGGAAATACTGATTCAAATAAGCATTCTTTCTAAAACACTTTCTGATTGTCATAAATCTCGATTTGAGGTCTAACAATATTTACCAGGGACAATAACAGGCACAAACAAAGTTTTCCATTACATATAATACATTCTACCCATAATAAAATATTATTAGCCTACTGTTAAGTGTAGTGTAAGCAACATCAGAAGGCATGTAGGATGTTGAGAGTACAGTAAAAAAACAAAAAACAAAAAAAAAAGGTTACTAGAGCAAGACCTGAAACTGAAACCTTGAACCAGCATCCCTCACCCGAAACACAATGACACATACATTTATACTTTACAAAAGCTGGTCACACTGGTTCCTTTCGGGATTAAACAACTGAATTACATAAAAATCAGATCTGGTGACTAATGCAAATGTAATTACACGAGTAAAAGAGAAAAAAGGCACATCGAAAGAGGTGATGGCAGGATCTTAACTGCTGAAATCTCATTCTGAACATGCTGTGGTATATCATTATCTACACTGACCTTATAGTGCCGATTATGATGCACAACACTGAACATTACGCTTTCCAACAGCTTTGATTTTCTACTTTTACTACAGTAACTCTGGACAGATTACTGCCTGATCCCAGTTTTCTAGATTTCCTCGTCAAGATTCCAGGAACAGTTTGGGGTGGAAAAAAAAAAAATCTGAAATATAATCTGATCCAAAACGCTAGATAATCTAAACCAGTCCAATCTCTCCTTTTGACATTTTGTTCAAAATACAAATCTAAAACATACTGAGCACAACTATCTATCATGTGGAGGTATGTAATAGCATATGGAAGAGCTGCTGTTCTCTTTTGTCGTTTAAACTACATCTTGACATTTGCAGTGATTCTAGACTGTATCTTCAAAATCAAAAAGTACGAAGTGTTGAATAATATCATTATTGCAATGAAAAGACTAGCAAAATTCACAAATAAAAAAGGTATAGGATCCATGTAAACATTTGTTTGGTACAGTTTATGCAACAAATTTCAATTGTCAGCACTAGGCAAAATTGTCTTTTTTTTTTCCTGAACACGTTAGATAGCCTATTATGAATGAGCCCCAATGAGTTTCTCTGTACAGTAGGACTACAGCAGACGCACCTTTCCCTGAGAAACAGAAACTGAACCAGAATCAATGATAGAGGAACTTTTGATTTCCCTCTTTGAGAAAGCCAAACAGATTAAAGCCGTAATAATCCAGAAGACAAACAATCTGGGCTTAAAAACAGAATCACAACAGTGGTTCACACACTTAATTTCCCTTTTCAAGAACTCAACATCCACGCGGAGCTCTAATGTCTGTAAGCTGAGGTTTTTAATTGTGTGAGTCCCACTATACTTCTCAGAAACACAGGTACAGTGCAGAAGTGGGTTTATAAAGGTTCCCTTTTCCAGAAAAGAGAACGAGGGATGGTATCATGCGGAAAAAGAAAAGTAAAAATGACCATGGTGTAGATAAACACAAACTGGTACTTGCTGGTTCATCAAACAGCTGGATTTAACTCATTTACAAACAGAAGTGATCATTTAAAGAAATAGTTTTATTTACTCCCCCTCATGTCATTCAAAACCATATGACTCTTCAATATAATGAAACTGGATGAGTTTGGAACAACATGGGGGTGAGAAAATAAAACTTAATTTCTATTTTTGAGTAAATTATCCCTGTTGATGCTCATGCAAAGACAGTTTATTTATCTGTTGACCTCCCTTTTTTTGTTTTGTTACTAAAGTCAACTCTTCACCTAATTACTAATGCAGAGCTAAAGTGCATTTAAAGAGATAGTTCACCCAAATTTGTCATCATTTACACACCCTCCACTTGCCCCAAACTTGTATGAGTTTCTTTCTTCTGTTGAACAAAAAAGAAGATATTGTGGAGAATGATGGTAACCAAACAGCTGACGGTACCCATTGACTTCCATAGTATTTGTTTCCATAATTTGGAATTAAATGGCTACCGTCAACTGTTTGCTTACCAACATTCTTCACAAAATCAATCTTTTGTGTTCAAAAGCTAAAAGAATTTCAGAGATTTTAAACCATGTAAGGGTGAGTAAATGATGACAGAATTACGTTTTTTTTTGGGGTGCATATCCCTTTAAGGAAAAAGAAACAAACCCAATACAACTAAAACTAATGGGAAAGGGTTAGTTAAACAGTCACGAGATTCAAATGAACAACTACATTATGAAGTAAAATAAGTTATATCCAAGCAAACCGAGCTTTGCGCCATTCAGAAGGAACTGAACCGTGATTGACAAACGCAAGGCAGCATTTTTAACTGTTATACACAAATGCGGCCACTAGATGTCAGTAACTACCAACAGAAGACACTTCTTACACAGTAGTAATGCTGCTGAGTGAATTTGTAAGCAAGTAACATCATTATAGGAAACTGACAGGAAAATAAAATCCATTTGAACACTCCCAAAACGGATTTATCCTTGACAAAATTCTCGCTGATGTTTATTGTACTTTGGGGAATTCTAGTGTTTCCTAAGACGAACTAAAACACTGGACCTGAACCCTAAGTAACAAATAATAACCCTGATTCTTACTGTATATTATCCAACATCTCTCTCAGGAGGTCAAAGTGCTCATAGTTAAATACAAGTCACAGATTTTCCCTTTCTCCCTGTCTGTAACTGCCATTGCACTTCCTCTTCCTGTTTTGTGTGGGATCAGTGCCGCAGCGGCACCATCACCTCTACGTAGTTACAGGGGAACAATCCGGTCTGGCCATGCACGGTTCCCTCGAACCAGTTCTCGTCTATCTGATTGGTCAGCGTGATGACGTCGCCCTCGTTGAAGCCAAGCTCTCCGTCGTTCTCCGGTTCAAAGTCATACAGAGCCTTGCAGCAGGGCTGATCTGTCGCTATGGAGACCAAAGGATCAATGAGAATAGAGAGGATAAAAAGTGAAGACATACAGAGAGAGAGAGAAAAATTTCTTTTAGAAAAAAAGATTATTTTAAGTACACATGAGGAATATCAAATGAAAAGGGGTTTTATTTAATGGCTCCTTTGAACATATGGTACAAAAAAAGGATTTGAAACGGATTAAAAAAATTAATGTATGCTATTGTTTATTTTAATAAAGTATTGGCGGAACTTTGTTACATAATTTTGTTAACACTGTAATTGTGTAACGTTTTTAATTCTAGCAATAAAGTAATTTTAACAACTGAATTAATACAATAAAAAAATCCTAGGTTAATAAAAAAAGGTTAAATACTAATAAAAAGTAATAACTTAAGTCATCATATATATATGAAATAATAATACATGACAAAAAAATCTAAATTTAATAAATAATAAAACATTTTTAAAATGCTGATTTGTTGTTTTGATATTTCTACCAGTAAACATTAAGAAATTTTAACAAGTGAACTGCCATAATTTCTGGAAGAAAAAAAGTGTTAAATAATGATAGATTGTCTTAATAAAAGAAAAATCATATAAATTAAATAATAATAATTTCATAAAACTCTAAATTATTAAAATAAAATATTTTATTATATTAATTTGTACATTTATAAATAATATATTTTATACATTTATTTTAAACAATATTATATTTCAGAATAATTATTTATACTAAAATAATAATACACTACAATGGGTAACAATGTGGTAAGGCGTTGGTTTATAAAACATGAATTCTGGATTATTTTTCCTAAAATAATCTTGGCAGTGGAGTTGAACACTTGATCAAATGTAGTCAACACTAAAATTTGTGTAAAAATGGACAGTGGATGCATTTAAAACTAGCTTCTTTGCATACTGTGTTAATTTTATGTTAGACAATTATCTAAAATATTCGATACATCTCTTTCCAAAGAACCTGGGATTGGTGCCTTTGTTGAAGAAGAAAAAAAGGAGACAGCCATTTGTACTCAATTTGTGGGAAGTGCTAATTAAATGAACACATTTAGCACTACAACTTTCATACAAAAGACATCAACCAAAGCAGGATTTACCAAAGAAAATGGACAGTTCTGCCACCTCCAAACATGCAGGTCCCAAAACCATCTATATTACCTTTTAAGCAATCCAAACCCACCACAGGAATCACTGCAAATCGTAACATACGCTGCCTATGTAGTGTCACTTAGAAAGCTGCATTTAGGTTAGGACGCTGTCTTAAAAGATACCCTATGTAGACAGCAGACAGAAAGGCAGATCATTGGGTTTGAAAACAGCTTGTTTGTGTATGTGTGAGATGAGATGTTCTTAAACTGTTCATGCAGGGTTTAATAAATAACTCATTTTTTGAGATAAACGAGCTCCCCGGTGGATAATTGAACACGTGGCAGATCGAGCACATGTTTGATTAATCTTATGAAGAGAAACTAAACGTGTCACCCTCACAGAGCATCTCATACACATGAGTGATCTGTCTGTGCTCATCATGGGTTTGTTAAATGTGTGAGTGTATTCAGCGTTTTCAGTACGATTTGAAGCTGGAAATAATCAGGCGTAGAATAAAAGCCCTTCACCATGCCGAGTGTCTGTTTGTGTGTGACTCACAATTGCGTTTTTGGCGTGAAGATGTCCTGTTAAAGGAGGGGGCCGCTGACGTAAAAGAAAGAAAAACAATGGTCAGTCTTTGCGTGGCTCCACACAGTCTTTCACAGTCAAAACCAGCTGGAACAGCCTTCAAAAACACACATCCATCCACACAAACATGCATGAGAAGTTCATCTTCACACATACTATGCACATTTAGGAAAATGTGCCGTACACAACAGAGCACACGGCAACAGATACTATATCCCACAATGCAATGCACCAGTGTTATTGTTAACTGGAGCAAATTTTAAAAATTAGAGCAAATTAGAAATGTTACCTTGGCAACTAACTGAAATAAATACATCTAAGATAAATTACAAAAAATAAAAAAATAAAATAAAATGACAAAAGCATAAAACTAAACATAAAAATAAAATTAAAATGATTCAGAACTTTAATAAATACTATAATAGTGTATAACACTGCACTGCACTCAATTTAACCTATTAAATTTTTTGGAAATAAATAAAATAAAATAAACCTAAAGAAACAAACAAAATTGAGTATTGCTGCTAAAGTTGAGAAGCACTACAATTACTAAAACTATAAATAAAGCTAAATAGAGTTAAAAAAAAATAATGAAAATGACAAAAGCACACAATTTCTAAAACTTAAATTAAAATGAATATTAATAGATATTATTATAATAGCATATAAATAACAAAATAACTCCTCAAGTGCATGCACTCAACTTTCCTTTGTCAGTGATGAATGCAAGATTTTAAACATCCTTTATTTGACTCAATAATTGATCTGACTCCTGAAAGTGGGACGATTTCTACACAAATTTAGCATTTTAATACAATTTTATATCCAAAATGTTATCCAGATGCCACCTGAGCCAATGTAGTTTCAAATGTTGTGCATTGCGTACTGAGTAATGTCTGAGCCTGAAAACTGCAAAATGCTGAAGGTAAGAAATATAAAAAGGCCATCCATGTTGGTCTGAATCCTGATTTTAAGTAAAAGGATGTTAAGGATATCCCACAATTCAATGTGTGAATCAGCGAATGGCTGAAAGAATCAAAACGCTGTCTGACTGAGGACTTGAAAGTAGTTAAACATCTTTTCAGCATTTGAATAAACTTTTACGAGAAATGAGTTGTAGTCAGTAAATATTGGCTTTGCAATGTCTGAAGCTCACTTCAATTTGTTCTAGATCATTAGACATTTATTGTGCCTTGGAAGGCAGTTCGAAACCTCAGACAGTCTGTTTCCATTACACACAAAATCAAAACTCTGTTTAGAAAGTAGCTGACTGTGTGGCCAGCCGGACTGGCATAGGTTTTGGAAAGCCAGTGTTTTAAAATACTACGTATTATACAGTATACACCCTGTACAACATGCAGCGTTCCATTCGGAACACGCTTGTTAATCAATTGCGTTGTCTTGTCTTGTCTCGTCTCCGTGGAAACTAGGGACTGAATGAGAATAAACTCTCAGTCTGTGGAAATCTGCGGAGCTTCTCATTACGTAAATCGGTGAATATGACCTATTAGACTGATTTCCATTAACCCTTGCTTTTGATTCAAAAGATGTTCAGAAGAAAAAGCTGTAATGTGTGAGTCAAAGCATCATTCAGGAAGACCATTCATTGCATGATTAACCTTTCCTTAAGGTAGGTCGGTCATATGCACACGTAATGGCTTTCGTTGGTTCATATCTTCCATTACCATTCAGATTGTGATTCCCTGATGAAATCAAATTAAAATCACATCTAGGCCACCTCAAAAATGTTGTTTAATTTACACTAAAGTCCGCAGTAAAACACATCGTCTCTGCTGTCGATTCATTTTTAATTATTAAAGGAATAGTTCACCCAAAAATGAAGATGTATGAGTTTGTTTCTTCATTGGAACAGATTTGGAGAAATTTACCTCACTTGCTCACCAATGGATCCTCTGCAGTGAATGGGTGCCGTCAGAATTAGAGTCCAAACTGCTGATTAAAAACATTCACACACACAATACACAATAATCCACTCCAGTACATCAATTAACATCTTGTGAAGTGAAAAGCTGCATGTTTATAAGAAACAAATCCATCAAGGTATTTTAAAATTATACGTTTGCTTCTGGCCAAAATATGAGTCCAGAATTCATAAAAACGCTTTCCTATAGTGAAAAAGTCCATCCCCTGTTGTCCTCTCACATCAAAATCTACCAACAAGTTTGTTTAGAACTGTTTTTGACTGTTTTCTATTATAAACAGTGCTTAAAACAACTCATTCTCTCCTGGTTCAGACGAGATGACTTTTTCACTTGAGGAAGCTTTATTATGGGTTATAGACTTTAGCTGGAAGCAACAATTTTAAGATCAAAATGTCTTAATGCTAAATTAACTAATTAATCGTACATTTTTTCTGAAGTTTTTAAATATACTTTTATATTGCAATAATTTTATATTCAATCTTCAAATTAAAGTACAAACAACACAAAGACAGTATATTTTTAATATTTCTTTAATGGCATCTTTTTTATGACTGAAGGCCAATATCAATGATACCAATACTTGTCTCTATGAAATAGTTTTCCCCCCTAATATTTACCCATTGTCTATAGCCATTCAACATTACAGTATAATTGAGATATCAATTTTAACATTTATTAAACTTAAAAAATAACTTCTAATTTAAGTGAACTTAAAACAATCTTCACATAAACCTATTATAATACAGGTCATATTTACCCGTGCCCTTCAGCAGAAATATAGCCTACAGAAATTGAAATTGAAGTTATCACACACTAAATTCTAAATTAAATAGATGAATCCTTAAAGCTTTAAAAGTGATTGATTTCCTCTTTTTTCTTTTTTCTGTGATGAACAGACATCACAGCAGCTGGGTTATTAGGTTATTTGCCTGCTATTTCTTTAAGAGCTGCCGCTGTTGAACATGACGCGGATGTGACACGCATCGTATTCTCTCTCAACTCTCTTCACCTTTTCTGACCCACTTCAGATCTTAAGTATCTACTAATGAGCTGGCGAGTTGAATCAGGTGTGTTAGATGAGTGAGACAGTGCTGGGCTGCTCCAGGATAGTTTTGAAAACTATTTCAGAGACGTTCTTAAATGTGACTCATATATTACATGCATGCACAGTTTAAGGCAGCTTTAATCGCCTTTTTGGTAACTTCATGACTGACCACGACATTGCATGCACGTAGATTATTTGGCGCTTTGATATGATACAGGCTACAGCGCGCGCCGGCGCCTTTGTACCTGCAATGGAAGATCACGCGCTCCAAGCACAGTAGAGTTTCTGGGCTTGTTTGACCCGCGCCTGCCGCTGAAGTGAAGTTGGAGCGTGTCTGAAACGTCTCCGGTTTGATGTGGTTATAAAGGCGTTGTGCGACTGAATAAATGCAAGTCTTGTCAAGAGGAAAAGTGACAGAAACAGCAGTTGTGAGAGGGGTGGCCAACCGTAGCCCCACCCCTGCGTTAATTGCATAATTAAAATATTTTTAACGTGTTAAACTGAAAAAATGAATCACCTGTGTTAACGCGCTAATTTTGACAGCACTACTTGATGCATTTGTTTCTTACAAATATGCAGCATTTCGCTTCACAAGATGTTAACTGATGAACTGGAGCGGTGTGGATTACTTGTAGATTATTGTGATGTTTTTATCAGCTGTTTGGACTCTCATTCTGACGGCACCCATTCACTGCAGAGAATCCATTGGTGAGCAAGTGATGTAAGAGTAAATTTCTCCAAATCTGTTCTGATGAGGAAACAAACTCTGCATTTTGGATGGCCTGAGAGGGAGTAAAATTTCAGCACATTTTTATTTTTGGGCGAACTACTCCTTGTAGCCTTATCTAAATGAGCAGGGTGAGCTCACCTGCAGATGGACACGAGGGTGGTGCAGCTGACGGATTCCAGCCTCCGTTAGAGTCTTCCGGCTCTGAGCAATCAAAACTGGGTCTGGACACAGGCATCCGTTTCTGGCGCGGCTGAGATTGAGCCTTGTTTACTCTGCAGAGCACATACACAAACATGAACACAAATAATTAAACCATCTATCAGGAGAAAGAGGCTGAAAAAGTTTCACTCAAAAATGTATTTATTATATACAGAGCACTTGAAGAAAGTGCAGAGGCCATATGGACTTCTGTAATATTGTTGTTGAGATGCTTTTGCATTCTATTTGTAGCTTGAAAGCTTTAGTCCCCATTCATTGTAACCGCATAGAAAAAATATGACCATGAACATGAATCAAAATTTCTCCTTATGTGTTCCAGAGAAGAATGTCAAACAGGTTTGGTATGACATGACAAATATTTATTTTTGTGATGAAGACAGGCAGATACAATGGACTTTCATCTCTAACCTTTCTCTCATTATCTGTGCCAGCTCCTCCAGGACCTCCATAGACTGTTTGTGAAACTGCAGCTGAGATTCGACCAAAGCTGCGAGCTGACTCACCTGCTCCACCTACAAAGCATGCATACAACGCACAGCCACACACACGTACAGAGCAGGAAAACATGTTATTGTCTTGGAATAAAGAGCTATAGTCTGTAAGTTTCTTTTACGCTTCACTGTGCCTGATTTTGCATCTCTATTTCTGCTACATCACGAGGACTTCGGCATTCAGGAAACACATCTCAGTAGGTAAACTGTTTTTTCTTGTTTTTAGTATAAACCTTATTATAAACCTTAAAACTTAATTATGAAATGACAAACGGGACACTCTACACTCCTGTGGCTTTCTGCTAGGTTTATTATAGTAAACTAAAACTGAAACTAAAATTTAACTAGTTTCAGGTTTTGTTATTTGAAATAAAATATACGTTAACTGAAATAAAAAAAATAAAATTTTATATAAAATAACATTTAAAAAAAAAATCAGCTTGTTGCCAAGTCAACATTTTAATTTAATTAATAAAACTATAACTTCAATAATAATGAATAGAAACTACACAGACATATTGTATTAAAAAAATAACAAAAATGCACAACAAAATTACTAAAACTTTAAAATGATAATGGAAAAATAAAAACTGATTGAAAACAATAATAAAAGCTACTTCAGTATCTCGATATTTAAACAGCAATGCTTTCCACAGCATAATCCCACAACCCAATGTTAAAACTAACATTGTATCAATAAATTAAAACTAGGGCTTAACCCTTTGAGGAGTCATACTGAAGAGTTCAAAAGTACAGTTATATGCAAAAATGAAATATTAAAATATGCTCCTCCTGAAAACAGCTGGAAGGAGCTTATCTCCAAATCATAAATCATAACACTGAGTTTTATAAAATGAAGTGACCGTGAACATTCCTATGTTGACCCAAAAGAGTCATACTTCAGTTTAATGTCATACATCATGTGCATTATTTAATGTTAAAATAATGTTACTTTGATATATACTGAACTGAATGACTACTATGGTCTCGTCTTGTACCATGGTATTTGCAAGGTACATGCATAGAACATTGAGGAACTTTTTGTTAGCATACAATAATGACCTTGTTTAACTACAGGCCTGAGTTTAAGACCAATGTAGCAAATAATCTGAAACATCCCGAAGTTTTCACAGCCTCCGGCCTGCAGTTCAGTGTCGATAAAACAGACTGATAAATGTGTTGGCTCAGCAGACTGTCTGGAAAATATCCAGCACTCATTGATGCGGATCACTGTAGCAACAGTACAGTTATATGACTCTCCCTGGTCCTGAACTATGAAAACTTTCCAACAGGGGGCCATTTGATTTGAATTTTAGTGCTATTCTCTCAGGCAAGCATCACTGTTATTATTGCTCATTACTTTAAGCAACCTGAAAGAATCTAAGCAATCAAAATAATTGTACAGTATAATTTATTGTATTTTGTAATTTTAATTTTGATCGTTTTGATATTTTCAAATTTTGAAATTGTAGTTAAATGGCAACCCCTCAACATTTTCATTGCTGTTTTGGCAGGTACTTTTTACAAAAGCAATTTGTGACAAAGTCTGATTACCATTAAAAAAAGGCTAAAAACAAACCACATCCTAAGTGTCAAGAATGAGACCAAAGCTCAAGATCCATATATCAATACCTTTCAGCTAGGGCAACACGATATATAGCATGCGATTGTCATGCGCATCTCGTCAGTAAAGCCGGTTCCGTGATTAGTAATAAATCTCCATCACGTGCTTTCAGATGGAGCGGCATTTAATACACAGAGCTGTAGTTCACTGACAAGCGACGCAATTAGTGCTCATAATCGTAGATGAATCGCCTGCGATAATGAATGTGATATTGCGTAGCTTGTCAGTGAACTACAGCTCAGTGTATTAAATGAAAGCATCTGCATCAATGAAGACCATCTGAAAGCACATGATGGAGATTTATTATTAATCAGGTAACCGGCTTTATTGACGAGATGCGCATGACAATCGCATGTAATATATATCGTGCAGGCCTACTTTCAGCGTCTTAAAAAGGAGGTGCTCAGAGACTCTAATAGGCTGAAGCGAGCTTACGTCAGTATCCAGAAGGTTCTGCATGCTGGTTTCAGCTGCTTCTTTGGTCTCTTCGAACTTCTCTGCTGCTTGCCTGAGCTCCTCATCTGGAATCTTCCCCTGACGCTTCTTCTTGTAGTCGTAATCCAGTCGGCGGCCCTCCAGTTTCTTCAGATGATGCTGAGGAAGAACCAGAGCATATTATTATTATTAACAGCCCATGATTCCAATATGAAACAAATGCACATACATTTAGCCCATGACATATTTAAAGAGGACATCGGATGCAAATATCACTTTTACATGGTGTTTGCATATAAATGTGTTTTAGCAGTGTGTGGACACAACCGCCCTACAATGATAAAAACCCATTCACTCCTTTTTATTTAATCCCCCAAAAACCTAAACATTCTCAATTATCGAGTCGTTTTAATTTTCTGAACAGTATGACGTTATACTGCTCAGGCCCCGCCCACGACTGCTGATGGACTGTCCCGTATTAGCATATTTCCGACCCTCAGAAAGTTGTATGCTGTGGATGCAGTGGATTCATTTTGTTTTTGAGGATAACAAACCATCAAATAAACAAAAAAACAGAAGAGAGGGTCGGGGTGAGCAGTAGCTCATTATCATTTAAAGAAACATGCACCGAAATGGCTCGCTGTGAACAGGGCTGTTTTTGACAAGGTAAAAAGGGTGTTGTTTTTCACAACCATTGAGGAATTTTAACCAAAATATGTTGCAAATATTTCAAGAAGTCACTAAAAAAATCATAACTTGTGGAAAATAGGCATCTGATGTCCCCTTTAATGAATAAAGAGCCACTTTTAGAGTGCAAATGATTGTAGTTTGATTGCAGTTTACCACCTGTATGTCTTTCAGGTCCTTGTCGATTATAGTTTGGAAAGGGTCGATGAAGTTCTGTTTGACGTCAATGTCTAGACAGTCTTTCACTTCTGCCAGTCTCTTCATGGCCTCTCCCATCTCCACTAAAGCGCCACCTACAGATTGGGTGGAGAACATGCACAAAAATCTTATGTAAATAAAACAAATGAAAAGATCTTAGATTAGCTGTTTAAACAAAGAAAATATAATACACTTATATTATAAAGATTAATCACAGATGTTAGACAGGTTTCTAATAATGAGATGCTGAGAATCTGAATAGATTTTTTGTTTCCTGTTTCCTGTTTTACTTTACTTTTGTGCTGGTACATGTTACTGCAAGAATGATTTTTATACTTTGGGCAAATAAAATGAATTAAATTGTTTCCAATTACATTTTTTTTGTAATTGCTTGTAAGAAAAACACTCTTCTCACCAAAGTTGGTGTCCTCTCCCATATCTCGGCCGTATTTGAGCATACACTCTCCCAGAAGGCCTTCTGCCTGCGGGTAACCTGGGCTCTTCACCTGTCCACGCATTTTAGACATGGTGTTCACCATGGTCAACCTCGCTCTTGATGCTGCAGTACAAAACATACATACAGATGAATAAAAGGAAATATACACAAAAAAAAATGAATTCCTTATTCTTAATAATTATTTTTTTCTTGTTTTCCAGAATAAATCTCTAAACATAATTAAATCAAGATACATTTACTTAAGAAACAAAATGACTAAAATATTAAAGTCTACATTTTTAAACTCAACTACAAGAATAGTTCATGAAAAAAAAAAAAAAAAATAATCACGCTATCCAAGATGTAGATGAGTTTGAGAAATTTAGCATTACATCACATGCTCAGCAATGGATCCTCTGCAATGAATGGGTGCCATCAGAAAACAATGGTTTAAAGTCAAAAGCATCTTAATGATCGTTCTTTTACTTACAAACAGTTTTTCACTTAATAAGATGTTAATTGACTGGAGTGGTGTGGATTATTGTGATGTTTTTATCAGCTGTTTGGACTCTTATTCTGACGGCACCCATTCACTGCAGAGGATCCATTGGTGAACAAGTGATGTAATGCAATTATTTTTTATTAATTTAGTCCATGTTTTCACCTGGGTTAGGCTGCAGGTATTCGGTAGTTTTGCAGAGCACATCTGATATGGCTTTGCTGGTGACGTCAGCCTTCTGTGAAGCACAAATGTCAGAGAACAGGTGTGTGTCTTTACATCCCACTGTCAACAGAGGCTCATTAATCGTTCATTTACAGCTCTCACAGACAGACCTGGAACAATCAGCACCGGTCACACCTACTAAAACAACAGCCATTCAGGAGGCTGACTGATACCAAGTTCAAGTAATATTCTGGGTTCTTTACAACATAAACTCGACAGACTGTGGCCTGCTGTGGTTTACCACAGAAAATAATGCAAATAATGAGTTTAAACCGGAAATGTGAAGCTTGTATTTATGGTAAAGCTCTTACTGGAATTATGTAGAAAAATGTCAGTTATGAGCTGTAAAGTTGTATGAGTAGTCATTTTGAGGTGGGGCTACTTCTGTAGGTGGAGGAACTTCCGGTTATGCATAGCTGACGTACTTTGGGGTGGAAGTGGTATTAACCACTTTTTATTCCAGTCTAATCTCAAGAACTACTAAAGCCAGTCTTGTCAATATGATGCTGCAATTAAACAAAAACCTTGTGATTTTGGAGGATAAAATGGGTATTAATGAGCTTTTAACATTATATTTAAAAGACACCATCACAAAACATTCAAAAAACTAATTATAAAGCCTTTGTGTTTGTTTTTCATTTGTTCATCATTTATTACTTTTTAAAAATGTGTTACCCTCTCAAGGTCTTTGAAGTCCTCATCCAGTTTGGTTCCTTCTGCGCCTCCCACCTTCTCACTCATCATCTGAAACACACACATGTTGGTACTTCTATCAGTACAAGGACTTTCAATAGGCATAATGTTGTATGTTTTTTTTTAACAGAGCTAATGCTATTTTCTATCCCCCAACCTTCACAGAAAACGTTTTGCAACTTTCTTTAAGAACTGAAAGCCAATAAGAGCGATTATCCTTCAAGAAACACGCATGTGCAACAAGACTTATTAAAAAACATATTTTTGACACATTAGTGAGTTTGCATGATAAAGTACTAAAATACAAGAAACATTCATTGGTTTGCAAATGTAAAGTCAAAGAGACAGGCATCAGCTTTCATCATCTCTTATGTTGAAGCCTCAGGCTTTTCATCTCATTACCTGCTGCATTTTCAGTTCACATTAAAGAGCAAGTGGGAAAAAGCAATAGTGTTTGGCATGTAAAGAGCTTAAAATGTTTTAATTTGTTTACTTTTGTGAGTGTGTTCACATAAGAATCATCTATGTGCAGTAAAATTTTTACTTCTGTCAGGACCACTATCGTCAAACATGATTGACAATTAGCATACAATTTGGATTGGCGGTATGGCTCTGTTCTGGGCATCCATGCAGGCTAGCATGGATAAGAGAAGGGACAGCAGCGATAACCCCCTAGGGGTAAACAGAATAAAACCAACATAAATGCATTGCAGATATCATTAATGTTCAAGTCTGATTCAAAGGAGAATCAGAATGACAAATCCTGACTGGACGAGAGGAGGAGCTGGGGATGGAGGACGGTCAGGTAGATGATGATCAGCTGATGCGAGCTTGACTGATGTGACCTGCCAGAACTAATGCTACGCTTGATTTTGTCACTCAAAAAAAAAAAAAAAAAAAAAAAATTTCAAAAATGTTTAGAATGAAACCACATTTACCTGCCACTGTTGTTTTAGTATTGCTGATATACTATAGTTTTTGTTAATATACTGAATTTGACTTTTTATATTTTCTGTTTTCATTTTAATTCTGTTCTGTTAATTGTATTAGGTTTTTTTAAAAGTCTGTACTGTATTTATAATTTTAAAGCAGTTTTAGTTTTAGTTATTTTAGTATTTCAAAAAATTTTACTAAACTTGGCAACAAGAATTTTTTTTAATATATTTTTTCCAGTTATTGTTGTTTTAAGTTTATTTACACCTTTATTTTATTTTTAATTGTTTTAGTTTTATTGAATAACCCTGATATATTGTGATACTTTGGTGCTCATGTGGGTGTTGCAGATTTGTGTCTGTGCAACATTTCCCAAGTTCATTCTTCTTCTCTACCTATTATTTCATATACTCTCCACTATATTTGTTATTTGTAACTAAATAAATGAAAACTTATAAAAGAATCTTCCTGAAAATTAAGATCTTAGAAACTGTTTGACATAGAAAATATTAATGGCATTTCCTTATGTAAAACTCACCACCATGTCACTAGGGTGTTGATGGTTCTTTACATGCAGTAATGGTTTTATTTAGAACCATAGCATTCTGAAGAACACTTATGCTGAAACGGTTCTTTGTGTTAGAGTTTAGGGTTTTTATTTCTGCCTTTTTGTTTTTCAAATCTGTAACTGTCAAAGCACCTCGAGTCGTGACTGATTTTCTGGAATTCAGTGATCCAACTACACAGACTGTCAACACACTCTCAACAGGTAAATGATTTCATTCTTAAATTTAAATACAAATTTAACTTTAAAATTGTAACTGGTTTCCAATCAAACGTGTTCTTATCTTTTTTTAGTTTTTGGTCACATATAAGTGTGTGCAGCTCTGTTAAGCTGTGGAAACATCTCTCCTCTTCTCCACAGATGTATCACATCCTACAACCTCATCATCTGCAGAGAGAAACTGCCATTCAATCACGACAAAATACAGATAATGATTAACTTAAAGGCATCATAGAGGATTGTGAAGATATTTCACTGGAGCTTGGTCTTCAATACATTATTTTATTATTATTATTATTATTATTATAATATAATACATTATTATTATGAAAAACTATCATTAAAAAGGTTATTTATAACACCATTAAGGTCCTATATAGCATTTTCAAAGCATGGTTCTTTATGGAACCCTATAAAAAAAAAGGTTCTATTTAGCACTAAAAAGGGTTCTGCTGTTGTTACAAGCTGAAGAACCCTTTTCTGGTATTGTTTAGAACCATTTTTCTTAAGAGTGGTTGGCAAGGTGATTTTAACTTATTTCTTAGTGGTTGCTTCTTAGGCCACATTAAAAGAGTTTTATTGACCACCAGGTGAAAATCGAAAGGCCAATCACTTAGAGACCTAAAAGCACACTTCTCCTTAGCCCTAGCCCAACCCTTGTGTGTAGATTAGAAAAAAAAGAAATAAGAACAGCAAAGGAAAGAAATTCAGTCAGGAATGGACTCTAGGGGCCCCTGTAGAGTTCCCCATCGGAGCTCTTCCTGTTGTTCGTCAATGATACTTCCTGTATGGGCGGCACACATGCTTTCACTCAGTTTCACACAAAAGCACTCCTCCTTTATGAGCTGAACTCTCTTCAAACAAACACAGACAACATGTATGGGGTATTGTATTCCAGTAAACAGGAAGCCATTTGTATATCAAGATCACCCCAAAGGAAAATATTTTTAAAAAAAACCACACAGCCTGGGTGGCACGATCCATCAAGCTTATAATTACACTAAAACATCTTAGTCATCATCATTATTGTGGATTATTGTTACTGTTTAGTGTTTTTGTTAACTTTTAAAGTATCAGGATGCTTATATGTGTTCCATGTCATATTTTTTTAACAGAACTAGTCATCCCTAAGCTGCAAAAACAACAAAGTTGTGTTTGTGAGAGTTAATTTTCGCAGACAGCATTGGAAGCAAGATTACAAGCAAGACTAAAAGCTGAAAGATAGTTAGTGTGTAACTAGTAAAACGTTCAAACTTCCAATTGCCGCTCTACAGGTTTTCACAGCTCTCGGACTTTCACTCGTACTGACCAAATATTGAACTTAATTGGTCTGTATGTAAAACACACACCCAGTCTTCAGAGAAGAACATATCTACATGTGTGTTTGATTGACAGCACTTCATACAGTGGCTCTATTGTACTGCCCCGAGTCGCTAGCGCCCTAATATGATTCAGATGGAGGTGTGGACACAGATACTGATCACACAGATCACGTTTCTATAATATGCAAAATGAAATACAGTTACAGAAAGCAGTCCATCTCAGTTTATGGCTCTCATCTTAAAATTGCATTCAACGTAATCAGAACTGAGAAGTTTTTTTGTCAAACACATTATCAATATACAAATATCATTGTCAATTTTTGACCAATCCTGATTAATTACAATAATCTATTTTTATAATGGCTGTTGATATTATAACAATTTATACAGTATATATATATATATATATATGTGATTACAAACATACTACATTTTTCTGTGTTCTGTAGAATTTGTTTAATATTTTAGTTTTTTTTTTTTCCTGATTTAGAAATTTCAGAGCTTTATTGTGGACTTTGGTTTGTTTTAAATTTAAAACCGCAAAAAATAACTAAAAAAGTCAGCATGCTGCTCGATTCGATAAGAAAGGGAAGTCATATACTTTTTCAATTTGCATAATTATCTCTGCCCTACAGCAAATCTGACAACTTTGTTTCTGACGTACAGGAACAAAGGCATCGCTTTTACACAATAGGTAATACACAATATAAGTGCCTGCATGGAAACAGTTCAGTTCAAAGATATCGTGATATAAGTTAATGCAAGAGATATTGAGTACAGTATACACACTGCTTGTCAGCCTATAAGTGTAATTGCCACCTAAAGCCAAAAAAAAGAGCAGGTGATAAAGAAAATAAGGTGGAAGGGAGGGAAATAGCCTGAAAGAAATCTGTCTATTTGTTGGGCATGTATGCTGTGAACAGGAATCCAGTCTGACGACTAAACAAACACAGTGAATTCCTCACACACCTGTAAATCTTTTTGAGTGTTAACACGCATACAAAGTTGGCCTTTTTCAAGGCTAGCAGATGCAATCAAAGCAGAGATCTCTATTGCACAGATAATGTGATAACCAGATTGCTTCTAAAAACAGTTAGAAAGTGGAAACAAATAGCAATGCTGGTATCAGCAACACAAGCGGCAAACACAAAGGACTGCACGGTTTGTAAATGTCTGTTGATGATGATCTTGCAGATATATATTTAAAGTAATATTTCAGCCAAAAATGGAAATGTTCTCAGCCTCAGGACATCTAAATAGTAGATGAGTTTGTTTCTTCATCAGAACAGGTTTGGATCCTCTGCAGTGAATGGGTGCCATCAGACTGAGTGTCAAAACATCACAATAATCCACAAGTAACACACCACTCCAGTCCATCAATTAACATCATGTGAAGTGGAAAACTATGTGTTTTTAAGTAACAAATCCATCCTTAAGAGGTTTTAACTTTAGGTTGATGCTTCTGGTCAAAACACCAGACAAATCCATAATAATGCTTCCTCCAGTGTTGTCCTCTCACATCAATATCCATTGACAGATTTGTTTAGAACGGTTTTGGATGGTTTTCACTTGTAAATGGTGCTTGATCTTGATATTTCTTAATGATGGACTTGTTTCTTATAAATACACAGCTGTTCACGTCACAAGATTGACTGGAGTCATGTGAAAAATTTTGATGTTTTTATCAGCTGTTTGGACTCTCATTCTGACGGCACCCATTCACTGCTGAGGATCCATTAGTAAGCAAGTGATGGAATGCTACATTTCTCCAAATCTGTTTTGTCTCATCTACGTAAATGTTCATCAAATTTAAATTTCTAAATTCTTTATAACTGTGAGAATACTTTTAGTAAAATCCGTATGCATGTTTTTGTCTCTCAAGAATTCAGCTTACCACAAATAACTCCGCTTTTAGGCCTGTTTTATATGCTTTAAGTAAACAGACAATATAATCCTATTCAACCTCAAACGGTGACATGAGATCAAGATGAAACATGCTCTCTGTAAAGACAGGCACAAGCCAAAAAGGAAAAATGGTTAACTAATGACTTAGTCTTTAGTAACTATGAACATCAGGAAGTAATGCATTTTGACCCTGCAGGTCCACCTCCCGTCTGACATTAAGATGCTTGGCCAGATTCTTCTGCAACATGTCGGTGCACGTCAGACTTGTTTTGCTTAAGCAGGTAAAGGAATGTTAGACTGGCTGATGCCAAAAACTTCAATTGAATGTCTGAAATTGCATGTGCAAAAACCTGTGCTGTGTTTGATAAACAGGTCTCTTTCTGATTCAGTGCATGACTATGTTGGAGTAGAAAACATGGATTAAAAGATAATCCAGCTGAAAAAAAACATACCATCTAAGAATCTCATTCAAAATCACTTTCTTTATCTGCCTGGCATGAGATTAAACCACTACACATGACTCACAAGTATCTGAAAATGAGTTGTTTATCAACCACACAATGAAATACAGCAGCATTATTAACACTGGACAGAAAATAACTCAACTTTCTACAACTCACTACATATTGATTATTAATGTTTAATAAAAGAAAATGGTCAAATTAATATTACGATTGTAAAATAGTAAAAAATATTATTAAGTATGGATATTGAGTATTATTAAGTAAATCATTGTATTACAGTATTTTGTAACAAAAACAAACAAAAAGATGTTATGTAAAATGTGCATGACGGAAATGAGAATGAGATTTTTGCATTACAGTAAAGAGAATTTGAGAAGGAAATGTGCACAATCTTCATGAGAACCATATCACATTGCAAAACAATGCCCTAAAAATAGGCTTAATTTTGTTTATGCAAAATAATAATTCTTATATTTTACCTCTTGACTGTGACCTGGACATGTTTTCGTACAGTTATAGAGGGATGCGTATGTTTTCTCCGCACATTACAAATAAACACTATGCATCATCTGCTGAATAAAGTGAGTATTCTGCAAATAAAATGCATGTGCTTCCTGCTCAAAACCCACAGTATATAAGTTTAAATTTCATCTGAACTGTTAACCGCATGTTGGTCAGTGTGGTGTAAGCAATGTGTTGCAATGTTTAAGTCATGATTCTGCATTAAAGCAACCTGTTAACTCTTTGATAGTGTCATATGTGTACTTGACTATAAAATCTTTACAGGAAATATTTATAGCTCTAACTTCAAAGGCTTAACTTCATTGGGAAATATATGAGCTTGGTTTACTCATAAAGTTCTTGTATTGATGCTCTAATGCAGCTCTATGGCTGGCAAAACAAACTACTGGGTGACACATCTGTGTTTTTATGCTGCAAAACAAAGCTTTCACTCTTATACATTAGATATAGATTTTACATATAAAAATATTAAACATAAACAAAATTTACAGAGATTGTGTCTCAAAATCTAATGAGATGCCTGCTTAAACGCGTTAAAAACGCACGTGTGATGGCCGAATATGCTGTCTAGGTAGGGCGCTCACTACATTTTGAAACACAGCCATGTATCAACTTTTACTTTACCAGAGCAGAGGAGACCCTGGATGAAATGAGTCAAAAAAAGTTCAACTGACAAAATAAATGTGTCTTTGTAACTTACGGTATATTATTTGTTTATTGTTGTATCTAGTCTGTAAATTTACGCTCGTGTACCAGCTGACGTGGAAACACTCACCTGACTCGCTTTATAAAACTGTTTCTTTAGTCCAGCAACAGACATCTTTGCGTCGGATGCTTTCGCTTTAACAAATTAAGATTTAATTTAATTCACCCAATATTTAAAAACAAAACTATAGCCTTCCACAGAGCTGTGAAAAAAACACTCTCGCAATCTGTTCTTCCTGATCAGCCAGAGTTTGAACCTGCAGTGTGCACGTCACACCCCATCCACACTGCGACGCGACGCAACTAGAACGCTCCCAGACACGCGTCGCGTATAATAGGAGAGTTCTGATTGGTCGACTGCTTGCCGACGTCAGGATTCCATCGCTCGCATTGTAGCATGTTTCAAAAGCTTCAAGTGCTGTACATGTGACGTTCTTTTAAGTTATTTTATTTAATGTATTTATATTACGTAATTGATATTGTTGTAGGTATTTTGTTATGTATCTGTGGCAATAGAAGAAATAATAATGAGGCGTAACTATCTGATCTGATTGGCAGATTGAGTGCGTCGCGTTGCTTGCAGAGATACAAACTCTCCAGCTTCCGGGTTAAGCTTTAATACACCTCTGTGTTAAGAACAGTTTCACTAAAAACAGCAGTCAGACAGCATTATTTGACTGAAATCCATCAATTTCATCAAATTATATTTAAAAAGACCTCGTAACAATATATATATATATATATATATATATATATATATATATAATTTTATTTCAGCTTAATTTCAGTTCAGTTGAATCTCATAACTTTTATATATATATACACACACACACACACACACACACACATATATAGTTGTTATATTAATTATACAATATATACACACACACACACACACACACATATATATATATATAAGTTATGAGATTCAACTGAACTGAAATTAAGCTGAAATAAAATTCAGTGAAGTAGACAAATCACAAGAGACAACATTTATGTTTCAAGAATAAAATCCATCTTTAGTTTTTATTTATTTTATTTCATTTTCTTTCATTTAGCCATATTCTGTGTCTTGTAATTCAGGCTAAAAGAACCTGTAATAGTACATTAGCAGAAAGAGGAAAGGTCTTTGACACTTTGTGATTGACATTCACAAAAAAATATATATATTTAAATATAGCTACAGGACACAGTGATCAAGAATACGGGTCTCCTATTCGGTGCAAAGTGTGTATGTGTGCGTAATGTGTCTGTCTGTGTGTGTGTGTGTGTGTGTTTGTGTGTGTGTGTAGTCGGCAGAGGATACTGGTGAGACAGAGACCAGCCATCTCCCTGAGAACAAATCTTTTTTTGTGTAAAACACACAGAGCAGAAACATTTCTTCTAAAAAAACGAAATAAACATGAAACCACAGAAATTGCTTTACATGGTGACTGAAGGAGACAAACACAGTTTCGTCTTTACAGGAAGGCATGCATCAAAGGCCTAGAGGTGGGGATTGTCAAAACAACACATTTAAAAATACATTACACAGACAGAACTCCCAGACTTCTCATTCTTAAACAAGGGCAGGCTACACTCCTTGATGTGAGATGTTGTAATGTTGGGCACGCAAAAAGAAGACGGATTTCCTCTTATTCATTAAAAATGGAGATGCACCACCACATTTGATCTCTCATACAGAATACAAGTTCATTCATTCATCTGAATCGCTTTAACCAGTTGTGTAGTATTTATAGTATAGTAGTACTATAAACAATACAGTGCACCTTGATAGCGGAGAACTCTGAGTTTTGGTGCAAGAGTATGGAAAAATAGGATGGAAGGATGCGATCCGGGCTACAGAAATGGACAAAAGGAGATGCAATCAACAATTTACAAAATAATACAACAGAAACCACACTGGCCACAAGATGCATGTGGCGTATCTGTACCCGAAACCTGCTGGACTGAGCTTTTGAATCGATTTCTCACGTTATTTTCTTCCGGTTCGTGAAAACAATGCTTTAGCATGTGAAGCCCACCAGACAGGTGATCCTATAGGAGGAAGGGTCTTATAACATCAGGCTGGGGTCATCAGGATCGCCCCAGCTCTGTGTGTGTCCCAGAGAACAATGTGGAAAATCCATCCAGCTTGGCTCGGAATAACTGTCCATCTCCTGTAAGTGTTCCGTCTGGATCACTCATAGAAGGCAGTTCCGGAACAAAATCCATGTCAGTTCATCTTTTGGGTCCGGTATTCCCATGCACATGCTGGAAGAACTCAAAAGCCGGCTGAAGAAAGTCCTGGCTCATTTGTTTTTTTAAACATTTCTCTTCCTGCTCCACCTTTCTGTCTTTCTCTTTCTTAACTAAATATACTAATTTATTTACATTACTATTCAAAATCATCTTTTAGAAATGTCCATATAAATTAAATGAACACTGAACTTTTTTTATTCTAAAGTGGCATTTACAAGGGAAGGGGATGTGGGACTGAGGTTTCTCATTGCATTAAAATGACAACAAAAAAAATAAGGTGCAGCACCAAACACTGTCAAAATGTGCCTGAGCAAACAAGAGCATGTGTGGGTGGAACAACTGTCAAATGTTGCATTTGCCTGTAGAGTGCAACAGTCTGGTTCCGGAAGTAAAAACTGATGTTTTTTTAACAATAACATCTGTTCAAACAGCTCTGAGGTTGTTAACTGATGGTTTGTACTTTGGTAAAGCAATCTTTTTTCGCATTATGTTTACAATAATCATGTTTAACAATGGAATTTGTCATGAAAAACTACATTACCCATGATCCTGTGAGGACAATCTCACCAATCAGAGAGTCGCAAAGGCAAATCTCAGCAAAACAGCTTGAGGGAACGCAAATGACATGAGTCAGTCAAAATACTTAAATATTTGTATATATATGCATATTTTGAAATACACTTAATATATATTGTTTCTTTTGATTAAATCCAAAACTTAGAAACAGAATAGTTCTATATTTCACCATCATTTTTAACTCTATTTTCAATCGAAGTGCTCGGGATTGTAGTTTTTTCCCCTCACTAAAGCCATTAAGTACACAATCTTGTACTCCAATTTTCAATACATTTCTGCTTCAGCTAAAAGTTTGTAATGTTGTAATTTCTTCTCGCAGCAGGTTAGTCTGGTTCATGGCTTGTAAGGCTTAAACAAAATTTTTTTTAATATCCCTATGGGGAAAAAAATGAATAGAAAAAACACTTCCGAAACCAACACTGCTGTAAAAGTGGACAGGCACTAATGCACTCTATTCTTTAGTCATGCCAAAGTTTGCAAACCCCTTATATACAAGACTGTATTCTGTTGAATATCTCTTTTGCATATAATAATGTCCTGTTAAGCACTGTTGCACTCAGACGTTGTTTACTAGAGTCTAATACTGTACTAAATGTGTCAAATTCTGCTGAATATGAGGTATGCGATCATGTAAATAACTGTTAAAGTGAGGATTTTGTGGTTGCCATTGCGTTATTGTAACAAAAGGCGTTCACAAACGTTTGGCCATGACTGCACACTTGTAGTGAAAAAATTTGACTTCTATTGCACATTAGAAAAGAGTTTAGCACACTTATGATTTCTGGTTTGTTTAAATAGCTTTAAAGGAATATTCAAGGTTAAATACAAGTTAAAATCAGATGCTTTTAGATACAGTTAAGCATTGTAAGGGCTAATTGTTTTAGAACTGTACAGCTGCCCCATAGACTTCCACTATAAGTGCATTTCTGTCAGTACTTAAAAACAGCTTGTGTTTGTTTTCACAAACTGAGATGATTCAAAATGATCATTTTTTCTAAAATGATTATTTTGATTAAACCATTTTTTATTATTTTAAACTTAGAAATGAGATTGACTTGTATTGAATGTGGAACGTTCCTTTAACGTAGCACTGGTAACATTGGTCCCTTCATTTCTAACAAACAATCTGGGCACATCTGTTTTTTGTTGTTGTTGTTTTTTTGAGTGGATTGTCATAAAGTCTCATAAAGCATAACGCAAGACCAAAAGTGCATTGTGTACATTCGGTCTCAAATCAAGTGCTTTTGGGATACATTCATGATTCGTCCGAGGGTGAAAAAATGAGGGGAGAGGGAGGAAAAAAGCGATAGTAGTGCTTAAAGAGTGATTCAGCGGCGAAGGACGGGTGACGTCATCTAGTATGTTGTATTCGCTTCATTAAAAAGTGTTGTGCTCTCCTGAATGTTCATGTGGAAGAGAGTTTGATCCTGTAAAATTATTAAAATGATAAAACCACTTATAAAACTCCTTTAAATATCTCTGTGTACAGATGCAGAAGGAACAGGCATGCTTAGACATCTACAAGTTGGGACAAAGGGCCTTTGCAAGCATACATCTGTACATAAAAGAGCATTTCGGAGTGTTTCCATAAAATAAAAACAGATTTGAGAGCACAACTCCAGGAATAATCCCTATACGAGTATGTTTTGTGTGTTGTCGAATCTTGGCCCCTGTGTTTGTGTGAATGAACGTGTTTGCAGCAGGTTAAGTGTGTATGTTTGTAGTGTATTGTGTGTGTGTGTGTGTGTGTGTGTGTATGCTAACAGTGCTGCAATAGACTGAGGATTCTCCCTGGAGGTTTATAAAATGTGTTCATTTTAAATGCTGTTTTTACACATAATGGCCTCTCTTGCTGTAACACTCACTCGTGATTTCATTCTCTCCCTCACTATCTCCCTCTTTCTCCCGCTCTCTAACTGTTGGTGGAGTCAGGGAAGTTGATCTCGCTGCCGAACACTTCCCTGTACAGAGGCGGGAAGCTGTAGGCTGTTTCCGGGTGAACCAGGCGGAAGAACTCCAGCTTGTCAACATGCAGGTTACAGATGGACTTCATCTGTGGTAGTTTGGACACCATCTGCAAACAGAATAGATCAGATACTTTAGAACAACAAACTAAAACTACTGGATAATCTAAGCCTGACCTTTGCATTAGTGCACAAACGTGACATTTTTTGCATGTTGTAACATAAGTTATACAACTGTTCAAAAGTTTGGGGTCAGTAAGGTTTTTTAAGTCTTTATTTGTGACTATGGACCACAAAACCAGTCTTAAGTCGCTGGGGTATATTTGTAGCAATAGCCAAAAATACATTGCGTTGGTCAAAATTATCGATTTTTCTTTTATGCCAAAAATCATTAGGATATTAAGTAAAGATCATGTTCCATGAAGATATTTTGTAAATTTCTTACCATAAATATATCAAAACTTCATTTTTGATTAGTAATATGCATGGCTAAGAACTTAATTTGGACAAATTTAAAGGCGATTTTCTCAGTATTTTGATTTTTTTGCACCCTCAGATTCCAGATTTTCAAATAGTTGTATCTCGGCCAAATATTGTCCTATCATAACAAACCATACATCAATGGAAAGCTTATTTATTCAGCTTTCAGATGATGTATAAATCCCAATTTTGAAAAATTGACACTTAAGACTAGTTTTGTGGTCCAGGGTAACATTTATTCAATCAAAAATAGAGTAAAACTGTGATATTGTGAAATATTATTACAATTTAAAAATGGTTTATATTTTCTAATATTTTCTATTTGAATTAGCGCTGTCAAATGATTAATAGAACTTTTTTGTAACATCATAAATGTCTTTACTGTCATTTTGTATCAATTTAATGTAACCTAGCTGAATAAAAGCATTCATTTCTTTAAAAAAGTAATGTATATTTTGTCAGTTGTGACAATTTGAATTGAATAGTTAATGTATAGTCAATTATTTTCAATTGTGTTAAATCCATTTGACCCTTAAATGATGAAAATCCTAAAATATACGGTAGCTTGCTCATCTTAACCATTAAAATACGTAAATTATGATTTTTAAATGTATACATAACCTAATACATATTATATTTTTCACTTTTCGCTTTTCTTGTGTTTTCTCTGTCAGAAGTTTGTGCAGAACCAGTTGTTGTAAAGATTCAGTCAAATAGATTCCTCACCTTATCCAGTTTCTCAGTAGTAGCTCCATTCATGTGCAGGCTGTGCTGAAGAGCCACGTAAACTTTCTCCTGGAGCTTCTGCACCTGCTGAGACTCTGTCAACCACGACCGGTCTGAACAAAACAGAGCAGAGGTTTCAAACTGTGAGAATGTGTCTTATTTTATTCTTGTGTGCAAGTCTGACCATGGCACATATTTCTTTTTCCAAGAGCACATAAACCTTTGCTTCAGGAAATTGGCAGCAGACATGCGTGCGAGAGTCTCACCTGGAGCCAGCAGGACCGCGGCGCTGAATAAAGCCATTTCCTCGTCACTCAGTTGAAGACGACTCAGACTTTTAGCCAATTCAAAGACGGCGTTCACCAGGTCATCACACCCTACAAACACATAAACACACAGTACACATGCTGGTTACCATGCTGAAGATGAAGAAACAAATTACATTTCCGTTGAAGGCCATAATTTGCCCAGAATCTCTTTTTATTCAGCATGAAATGATTTAATGGATCTATTGGGTTCCAATAATTCTACAGGAAATTATAAGATGTTCTGGGTAAAAAGCTTTAGGTTATTTGTGAGAATAACAGAGATTTAAGCAATAAATTTAAGCAACAAGCTTTGCTTTATCATGAATATCACAGTTGGCCTCCATGTATCATAAAAGGAAGGCTGCATTTAAAGTTTAACAGATCTTTTCTTCCATTTGGATTATCAAAAAAGAAAATTGGCAGGCACTTGATTCAATGTATTGGCTGTTGATTGGATATTGAGATGCGTGTTGCATTCAAAAATGTGACCTTGGACCTTAAAAGCAGTCTTAAGTAGCACGGGTATATTTGTAGCAATAGCCAAAAATACATTGTATGGGTCAAAATGATTGATTTTTCTTTTATGCCAAAAATCATTGGGATATTAAGTAAAGATCACGTTCCATGAAGATATTTAGTAAATTTCCTACTGTAAATATATTAAAACTTAATTTTTGATTAGTAATATGCATTGCTAAGAACTTCATTAGGACAACTTTAAAAGGCAATTTTTTTTTGCACCCTCAGATTCCAGATATTCAAATAGTTATATCTCGGCCAAATATTGTCCTATCCTAACAAACCATACATCAATGAAAAGCTTATTTATTCAGCTTCCAGATGATGTATAAATCTCAATTTCGAAAAATTGACCCTTATGACTGGTATTGTGGTCCAGGGTCACAAATGAAGGCAGATGACAGCATGGAGTAGTTGTGTTTAAGCAGACTAAATGACTGGGGAAGTCCTGCTAACATCAAAAGTCGTCTGTCATTTTCAGAAGATGCAGTTATGATATTTTAATTAAACATTGAACAAGTCATTTAAAAAAATAAAAATCAAATTAAACATGCATGGGTTAATTTTTCACAATAAGATCGTGTATTCAGAAAATAGTACGAATTTCATTTCATGCTTTAAGCATACTCAATTTGAAAAAAAAAAAACCCTAATAAAATAAAGTGGTACAATATACAAATCATTCTACAAACTTATTCCAAGAATAAAGGTTTTTATTTGATATATTATGTGCCAAGAGAGCTTTCCGCAATGCTTCCATTTAACTTCGATGAGCTATTACTCACCCGAGCATCGCTTGTATTCACTAACTGGGTTAAAAACCCATTAGCTCTTGTGGCTTATTGATTCATGACGCCTCTGCTCTTGCTCTTAAGAGGCTGCTGGTGTTTTGCATTATATGGATGTGTTTAAAGTGGAATACTAGAGTACTGAATACTGTCTACTATTTCTTTTCCAGATAGTTTCACATTATGGAACTGTATAAATTGACACTTAATCACTACTTAATCTTCATGTTTAGCTTCGCAAGAGTATCTAGTAATACTGCCAAAAAATGTTATTTTGCATTTGCATGTTAGCATCCTATTCTGAATTCACTGACTGAGTAAAACTGTATGCATTAAATAATGGGATGCCTTAACCCAGTATGAATGTGTTGTACATTGCACATTTTAGCAAATATAGCAGGTCAACCATAAAACAGATTACACTTTACTTAAAGCCTTTACATATAATGTTTAGTTTCAATGCATTAACTATGCCCTGTAAGGCACCTTAAAATGCATTGTTTGATTTCATGAGCACAGTTATAATACATTATAATACGTGCATACTTAAATGCCTCCAATTCTGTAAATACTCAGGCACTCACCGAGAGCTTTGAAGAGCTGAGGACTGGCAAACTTGCCGTCAAAAAACATAGTATTGTTTGAAGAGTTGTAAGCACGGCACATTCGGATCAGCAGGATTTCCAGACATCCTGGAACAGTAATAGAGAAAGAGAGCGGCAAAAAAAACATGATGGGGGGAAAAAGCAGAAAAGACAGAGGAGAGAGACAAAAAGAAAGACAGACAAAGAAAGATAGAGAAAAAAAAGAGTGCAGGGGAGGCGGAAGGAAAAGTGGGAATATGCTCCACCGTGCAAAAATACAGACAGAAAATAAAATTTTTTAAATAATTTCTCCAAATATGGGAACATCAAACACCATAAAAATGAAAATTCATCGTGTTTGTGATCATTTTAAATGACATTCAGAACAAATTGTTTAGGGAAGGGTTTTTTTTTTTTCATACGGTAAGCACAAAGAGTAGTAGACAGAATGTTGGAGAAATAAACACAAGAGGAGACAAACGTTAGTGCAAGTTTCAAGTTTAAGACTGAACACAGAAATACACGAACAGAACTGAATCCAGTGGGGCGGATTCACAAAACAGTTGCGCCCCTTTTACACGTCATTATTCTGACACAAAACTTGCAGTTTATTTATGTAACCACCCACAATCCAGTTTAACAAGCCACTAAATGAGCTGAAATATCACTTCTACATGAGCATTAAGTTGTTGTATTGTGTCTGTGTATATTTTTATTAACTCTGGAATCAGAAAATCATTGATTGATGGTAAAATAATGGAGAAATGCATTCTATCCAGGCATATTTCCTAACACAGTGCAGTCAAGCACACAGGCATTTTAAAAAGAAGAATTTCAGGTCTTTGGTATATGGAAACTTATTTCTGCAACGGAATGAAAAAAAGAAGAAAAAGTCATTTTTCTCTCAAAATTCTTACTTTTTCGCACTCACAATTCTGAGAAACAAGTCTTAATTTGAGTTTAAACTACGTTATATTTTTAAAAAATTGTGAGTAAAAAAGTTGCAATTACATTTATTTTTCTATTTCTTAACAGAAACAAGGATGATCTGAATTTTTCCTCCACAAATGAGTTTATTTCTCACAATTTTGAATAAAGCAGTCAGAATTGTGAGATTATAGAAAAAATTTAGAATTGTGAGAAAAGTTGCAATTCCCTTTTTTAACTCCTTAGCAGCAATAGGCTTGTTCTTGATTTTTATCTTGTTCTCGCAATTCTGAGTTTATACCTTGCAATTAAGAGTCCTTATTCCTTAGAGGAAAAAAGCTTGTTCTTATTTTTTTTTTGTTTAAATCTCACAATTCTGAGTTTATATCCCGCAAATCTGAAACAATGGTAAAATGACTGAAAACCGCCCTGTGCAAATTGCACTCAACACTAATTTTGTGGGTGTGTTTGCGTTTGCCATTATCTGAACTGCTTGTCATTATCTGCTCTCAAAGTATTCTAGATGTAATATGAAAGACAACACTAAAGAAACCAAGTGTGCTCTGGAATGGTGTTAGAACATTACCGAATGTGATTAAACTAATAAAGAGATTAAACGGGCGCCCAGGGTCACATCAGAAATGCCACATGTCGGCAGTGAGTGGATAAGGTGATGTGAGTGAGAAATCTGTTGTATAATCTGGGATTATTCATCTGTAATCTGTGCGAGACAAAGGCAGCACTGACCTGCTTTGAGCAGGATGATCTGGTCATTCTGGCAGAGGTCCATGAATCCAGAGATGCGCTTGGCGAACTCCACGACGTACTGGATGGCGTTTGTAATGTGCAGGGCGCACTGCTGCCACATCCATTCTGCAGACTGAATGCACAGAGATTGTTAATGCATTCGTTGACAAAGAGACAAATCAGCAAGCACAGTCACATGACTGACCATCTATTTATGTATTGGTCTAATATGTCATGTAATATGATAATGTTGTACCTTGAGCTGAAAGCTGCGGGTTTCTTCAGGTGTGTAGACGTTCCAGGTAAGTTTCTTCAGTTCCTCTGAGCTGTACTGACACGTCTCCAGGTGAGACTTCACCACATTTTGAGTGATTCGCTCTGAACAGAAATTCAATACATTAACACATTTTCCCTTAGAATTTCTCTATTTAGATGTAAATAAATCCTTAGATAAACAGACTAATTATATGGACAAATTATAATTAAACAAACACCAATAGATAGATTAAAAAATATAGACAGATTATATAATCTATAAAAATAACCATATAAAATAGTTAAATTTAATTATTTTGCATATGTATATGAACAAATGATTAGACATACACAGAGCATAATGAAATAGATTTTATATAAATTATTTATAAAAATGTAGCATGTATTGTATATGTAAAACTCTAATGACAGCTCACCTATGTCGTGTAGAGAGCAGTTGTCTGGTAGAGATCCCAGGAGAGAGTGCGTAAGAAGACTGTTTTCAGGCAGGATATACTCATGCTTCACCCTCACTGCTTCCGTCAAATCTACAGCGCTGGGCTCTGGAGAGCTCTGATTGGACGAACTTCCGCTTCCGGCACTCCCCGACCCTCCGCCGCCTCCGAGCATCTCCAGAGTGCAGTACTCGCTCGCCTCCTCCGGTGTGAGCGGCAGGTCGAACAGCAAACCGTCGGGCAGCGTGGCGATGTCTTCCAGGTCGCTGAGGGTGGAGCTAGAGCCTCCGCTGCTGTAGGGCCGGCTGTGCCCACTGTCTTCACCCATCTCTTCACGATCACGTGGTGCCAGACCACCACCCAAACCCACCAGGCACTCCTGAGACAGCTGCTGGTGCCGCTGCACCTCCGCATACAGGCTGTCCCGCTGTTTCTTTGACATTCGGCCAAACTTCACCGCTACAGAAAGAAAAGTATTATATATTCACTTAGTGTTACGTATCATTTATAGTATTTATTTACAGACGTTTGAGTTCAGATTTTTTAAATCTTTTATTCAACAAGGATGCAAAACTGATCAAAAGTAGCAGCAAAGGCATTTATGATTTTCCTTCATAAAAAATTGATTTCTATTTCAAATGCATGCTGTTTTTTAATTTCTATTCATTAAAGAATCATGAAAAAAATGCATCCATAAAATGTTAAGCAGCACAACTGTTTTTCAGAATTGATAATAATAAGAAATATTTCTTGATCAGCAAATCAGAATATCAATAATGACTGCTGAAAATTCAGTTTTGCATCACAGGAATAAATTACATTTTAAAATACATGAAAATTCAAAACAGTCATTTTAAATTGCATTCATTTTTGCAATATTATACATTTTACTGCATTTTTGATTAAATAAACAGCAGTAAAAATAGTAAATAGTAGTAATATTTATTACTGCATAAATGACTGTATATATAAGACTATTAATTTTTTATTTGCAAAATTTTAACGCTATACATTAATAATGATATTTCATTTATAAAAAAACAAACAAATCACTTAAAAAAAATCATATAGTCCCAACTGCTTCTAGACTTGCGCTCACCATCACGGCTCATGCCGAGCGCCAGGCACTTCTGCAGGCGACAGTGTTGGCAGCGGTTCCTGTTGGTTCGGTCGATCAGGCAGTTCCTCTGCCGCGAACACGAGTACATGGCATTGTTCTGCTGGCTGCGTCGGAAAAAACCCTGCAAAACAGAAACCTGGTTACATCACCGTACAGGATGGCTAAGATCAGGTGCGGCTTTCATAGGTGTGCCCTGCCACCCCATAACGAACATAAAGTAATATAAACTGACCCAGAAAACTGAACAAAAACATTGGGATAAAAGATAAGGAGGGACAGAGCACAAAAGGATCATTTGGCTTGCGTGGGTTGAAATGAAGTGCACATCTAGGGTAAGAAAAGAAGAAAATATAATATAAAAATCAATAGGGTATTACACCAGAATTCTTACCTTGCACCCTTCACATGTAATAACGCCATAGTGAATCCCGGAGGATTTGTCGCCACAGATCTTGCATGGTATAACCTCAATTTGAGCTGGAATTAAAAAAAACAAACATAGTTTTTAAGCATTAAAAGCAAAAACATACCATGAATCACAAAGAAAATCACATATACAATAATATCTACCAATGAAGATCACAGTCTGATAGAGAGATCTCTCTCGCTCTGCATGGAATGAGGGACAGAAATAGCCAGAGGATCGATTTTCCGACTGAAGGGTGTATTATGTCTCAGATTTATGAGAGGCCTTGATACGACTCATGTGATCAGTGGAACACAGTGTAGGCACTTTTAGAAACTAGACGCCTGGATTCCATGTACAGACAGACATTAAACTGATATTTCCTAATTAACAGTAAACAGTATGAAAATAAGTATTTAATTATTGACAAAAACTAAATAAATAAAAAATGAATTCATTAATAAATGAAAGGATGAATGAAAAAAAAAGTACTTTATGATAACAATTATTATGCAATAAAATATTTATATTTTTCATATTTATATTCTTTCATATTTATATGCAAACAATTATTTATTACTGTGAAAAACTAAATGAAAAAGAATGAATTCATTAATAAATAAAAAACAGAATAAAATTATAAATAAAGAATAATCAAACAATGTGCTAATTACACAATTATTATGCAATAAAATATATTTTAATATTTATATTTAACTATATAAATGTTTTCATATGTAAACAAGTTTTCAATTATTGACTAAAACACTAAATAAATAAAAAGAGAATGCATTAACAAATGAAAAAATTAACTAAATAAAAAAAGAAATGTTTTTATATAATTAATTATAACCGTTGGACCTAAAATCTTCATATAGATGAAAAAGATAGATAGATAGATAGATAGATAGATAGATAGACAGGTAGATAGATAGATAGATAGATAGATAGATAGATAGATAGATAGATAGATAGACAGACAGACAGACAGACAGACAGAATGAAATGAATGAAAAAATAAATGAGTTTTGTGATAGTTTCATTTATTATGCAATAATTTTCTTTATTTCATGTTTGCCATATAGTGGTGGAATGGAAAAACTAAGCTTGCAAAAACATCCTAAGTATAAAAAAACATCCTCCATTTTGTCTTCCTAGCTCTGTCAGCTGAAAGCAATGACCAAGATACACTGTGGCATGCAATGGAAAAATCTGTGAGCCCTTGGGTGCCCCTCCCGTACCGCTCTCTGTGTAGAGTTATATAACCTTCGTCTGCAAACATTCCACAAACACGCCATTCAGGGCTGCTCAGTCTAATAATGCAGATGTTCCGCCTCCCTGCCACTTCTGACAGCCTATTGGTTTACCTTTGGGCAGATGTGTCTGTGATTGGCCGGCTCTGAGTGTCGCTCTATTCGGCCTGGCTGTAAGCCCATGTGGACTCGCTGTCCTACTGACATACTTTCTCAGTGAAAAGGGGAGGGCGGCGGTGGGCGGATCCTCGGTGCATGTTATTTGAATAGGCCTTTCCCTTCTCTCTGTTAAGGTGGAGCTGGTCTCGATGGGAATTTTGACATGCAAGAACAGGGGCAAGACAAAAGAAATGTACTGTATACATTTTTGTCTAGGTAATACTCTGTATAATCAATAAAATGTTATATGAATATTGCGATTACTATTATGACATTATTTTATATATTAAATAATACGTTTAACCTAAAATGTTGACAAAAAAGTGCATTAACACATAATGTGCATGTACTGTGTGTGTGTGTGTGTGTGTATGTATGTATATGTATATATGTATATATATATATATATATATATATATATATATATACACACACACACACACACACACATAATAGCATTTAATATTATTATTAAATAATTACAATTATAACTTATAAGATATATAGTTAAATTAAAAATTAAATTATATCTATCCATCTATCTGTCTAATACAAATTAGCTATTAAAAAAGGGCAATTCTTTATTTTTTAACAGCTTTTCTACTTTTTCCTTACCTAAGATTAAAATAAAATATATATTTTGAATTTTATAAATTCAATTAAAATATTTTTTTGTCTTTTTAATGGCCTTTCTATTTAAACCTGTGTATTTAAAATAACTATATAACTATATATATATAACTATATAACTATATATATATATATATATATATATATATATATATATTAATTCTTATACAATAATTTTATAAATTCAATTTAAAAAATTTAAGAGGCTATTCTTTTCTTTTTTTTAATTGGCTTTTTTATTTAAACCTGCTAGATTTGCTGTTTAAAAACAGTTAAAAGTTTAAAAAACATTTAAAAGTGTTTCTCGAAATGTTTCTAATGCATTTCATGAGGAATCCTGACCTAAAAATACCTAATGTACTCATGTGTTTCATATTAGCATCACTGAGGGACCATGATCCTTTAGTTTCCACAGTCTCTTACGTTCTAAATGCCATTTGTGTGATATAATGGAGAATAAACAAAAAAAATAAGGACAGACAAAGAATGGAATTATTTACGAGCATGGTGATTCAGGAAAATGGTTCAAATCTACTTTGAGTGGCAGCCGCTGTTATCTGCCTTTGCGTGCAGGTGCCGTAATGAAATCAGCTTTGATCAGAGAACACTGTGTTAATCAGTAAAGTCTAACTTGGTGACATAACACAAGACTGCAGATTAGATTAAGCAGAAGAGCACAACGGATTTTAACCATAAGCATTCAGGATAAAGCTAAAGGAGCCACTGACCCAACAAATATCACAAGAACAACCTCAAACTTCTATTTAAAAGCCTTGCAATGACAACACATACGCTTGAAAGTATAAACAATCATTTAAATGTAGGCGATTATGTATAATTTTTCAGTTTTGACTAAAGCATGTGTAATGAGGTGTAGTCGCAAATGAATTATCACACAATGATGCGTCTGTCTTGTCACAGTGATGAGCAGAAGGGCTTCTGGTCATGAGGTTGGCATATGTAGGCCAGCGTAAAGAACAATGACTTAACACCTCGCCTATTTTACATAACACATTCCCCGGGTCTCACCCAGGCAAAGTGAAATCCTGACGCTTCATGCAGATAGAACAGAATTATGCTGTAGTTTCTGATAAGACAGTTGGTCAGTAAGTCACTATTGGTTTCTGCTGTCTGGTCATCATGAAACCAAGGTCATTCATGCCATGTTCACTGTAAAGACTGCACTGATGCCAACCAAACATAAAATAAGATCCAATCATCTAATGGCTCTAAATGGGAAAACAGCTGCTTTTATGCACACATCTGTGTGCATTTTCTTTACTGTGAAGTGATTATCGTCATTTTAGTGTTGACTAAATAAAAAGGAAGGCTTATTATTAGAAGACAGAGAAAGCCAGTTACGTGAATGCTGATGACACAAAACAAACCACGCAAAATGTCCAGGATTTACATTAAAAGAAATTCCTGACAAAGTGCAGATCTGCTGTTTTTCAATAGAGTATATATCACCCGCTACAGCCTTCCTGTCCTCAGCTGCCCTGTGAACATGAGCCACACTGTGTATATTTAAACACAGCCCCACCTCACGACAGTATGTCCGGACACGTACGCCCGCAACTGCCTTTAACATTTGCCCAGAGAGCAAACAAAACGGGAGAGACAAAATCCTCACTTTGAGCTTACAGACAAAGAGTCTGGATCACCAGCTAAATTAAAAAGAAAAATGATTATGACTTAATATTTGCTCAAACCAAGATAAAGTGTAATAAGAAGCCCAGAGGCCAAAGATAAAGTATTCTCTGTTTTGCAAGCAGAGACCAAAATATTGGGGGGAGGGGGACTTTGATAGAATTCACATATTTATTATGGTTTTACAGAATTAACAATAACCGTAGTTTTAAAGTGGAAACTTTTCATTGTTATTGTAAATTACTGCCAGTGCTACATTTAATTTTATACAAATACTATGCACCCGAATTTATGTTCATTTAATTTTATCACACATTTAATAAACGAATAAATTAATTTTTTCACTACGTGAGAAGAAAGAAATTTGTCATTGTCATGGTAAATTACTGTCATAGTGTTTATGTTCATTTTTTTATTTTATAATATATTTAATAAATAAATACATACTATGCACCAGAATTATTATTATTATTACTTTGTGAGAAGAAAGAGAGTACAAAGTGGTTTTGACCATGGTATTAATGTGAAAACCCATTATTTTCATGGTAAATTACTGTCATAGTTCTTATGATCATTTAATTACATATTAAATTTAATTATAAATAAATGAATACTTGCTGCAGAATTTAAATGATTTCACTCTGTGTGAGGAAAGAAAGTACAGAGTGGAAATTGTTTGGTAAAGCCATGTATTATGTATTTTAGCACCATTATACATAATATCTGCTGCTGAGAAATATTCAGTCAAGAGTTTTGGGGCTCTCACTAGTTATAATGATATTTTACCATTTTTATTATAAAATATTATGTAATACAATAATTATTTCCATATAACAACGAAATTTTGATTAACTGTATATGCAAATAAATTCATAACGTGATATTTTGGTATCATATAAATATATATAATGCAATTCAATTTCACATAACAATGCGGTTTTTTTTTATATTTTGCATAATTAAAACTCAGGTTTGTCGACAAAAATAATAGTAAGCCACCGTTATGCAAGTATTTGTTACATAAACAGGTGAGACTGTTGTAACAAACGCCGTTTATTGTCTATATCAATATCGAAGTTCAAGTTCAAACTCAAGTTCATGATGAAAGGTAAAGGCGCGGCGGTGTCAATCATCACCAGCAGACCGCATGGGTCTGCACGACTCCAGCGAAGCGCCTCCCTCGCTCGCGCTCCATCTCTCCTTCATTCCCTCCTGTGATTGTGAATGCTGTGTAATGCTCAGTGACATAACTGGGTCAGTGGAACAGCAGGTTTGAGCGCTGCTCACACAGCCGGCCATGCTGCCCTGCGAAAACAACAACATGCAGCCGACAAGCCACAGAGACAAACCTCCATCTCCAACATTTACACTCAACAATATCACCACAACCGCACAGAGCGAGAATTTCACTCACAACAAGCCGCGTTTAGAGAAATATTTAGATTTAGGAGACTGTACCGCGTCACCACATGGAGACATTTTAATCCACCAAATACATTAAGATTTATATTTCCAGGGAATATGTTAATGCTTGATACAGAAAAAACACTCCACTACTTTTACTCTCATTACGTAATAAAACAAACCTAGTCAAAGGTGCCAAAATCACGACCTGCCGCTTCTATGTCAGAATTCCAGAATTTTGATACATTTTAACATCTTACTATCAATCACTGTAACATTTGAGAAAGAGTGGAACGCCAAGGAACATTTAAACGCGTCACAAAGTAACAAGTGGCCGCGCTGCAAATGTGACAGGAAAGCTGTGAGAAAATGTGCGAAAACATACGCGCAGACGGTTCTACAGCCAAATGTATCAAAACTATTTAAAGAGCTTGTTAAAAGTAACATGCAACGTCTGCGTAATAGTTCCATGCCATGCAGTGCTCCAAACATCTTACCTCTCATTTTGATGGCTGTTTCTTGATTCTCCAAAGTTCACTGGGTGCGGAGCAATATTGTTCGGACTAAGTAGCTAACATAAGACAGCTACCCGAATGAAAGTTTTCAGCTCCGACTGTGAGCATTATTATTAGGAAAATAAAATAGAAGAAAGATCCTCAAAGTAAATTCGCGTCTCTGAAGGTCTTCTATTGCGCTTCGGGTACACAAAAATGAAAGTCTCTTCCGTCGTGTGTTATGGCGCGGTATGAAACGTCGTCGTCCTCCCTCTCCTCTCACTCTACCCTGCTAACCTACTTTCAGACGCGTGGACTCTCACATGATCTCACTGCCGCGCACTGCTCACGGGGACGCGCATCCAGTCAGCGCTTAAGGTGGGACTACAATTCAGTCATTCAGAATGCTTTTCACTGGAACACAGTCAAATCAATTAAATTAATTCAAAGTAAATAAGGTACTAGAGGACACTAGAGGACAAAGAACAACTGCACTGTAAAAAAGAAGCTAAATTTACATTTAACTCGCATTTTAAGACAGTCTGCGACCATAAATTCATTAGGCCTACACTTTTTCAGCTACTATTTTGAATTGCATCTAAAGGGTTAGTTCATCCAAGAATGAAATTCTGTCGTTAATTACTCACTTTCATGTCGTTCCAAACCTGTAAGACCTAGTTCATCTTCAGAACACAAATTAAGATATTTTTGATGAAATCTGAGAGCTCTCTGACCCTCCATAGACAGCAACACAACTGCAATGTTCCCAGCTCAAGAAACGTAGCAAGAACATCGGTAAAACAGTCCATGTGACATCAGTGGCTCAACTTCAATTTTGTGAATAAAGAAAACAAAAATAACAATTTATTCAATAATTCTTTTCCCAGAGTTCTGGGGAGCACACACATGCATCATGGTACTCTCCAAAATGGCGCAAGATGGGAACTCGGGGAGAAGGATTGTTGAATAACTTGTTATTTTTGTTTTCTTTGCGCACAAAAAGTATTCTCGTAGCTTCGCAAAATTAAAGTTGAGCCACTGATGTCACATGGACTGTTTTAACGATGTCCTTGCTACGTTTCTGGGACTGGGAACATTGCAGTTGCGTTGCTCTCTATGCAGGGTCAGAGAGCTTTCATATTTCATCAAAAATATCTTAATTTGTGTTCCGAAGATGAACGGTCTTACGGGTTTGGAACGACATGAGGGTGAGTAATTACTGACAGAATTTTCATTTTGGGGTTAACTATCCCTTTAACTAGTTTAAACAATAATAATAATAATAAAGATAATAATAATTACACACACATACACGCAAAAATGTAAAATGTAGATTTTTTTATATGAGTTTCTTTGTCGAACACAAAGGAAGATATTTTGAAGAATGTTGGTAACTGAAAAGTTGACCATTGACTTCCATAGTAAGGAAAAAGTACTATCAATGGTCGATGGCTACCGTCAACTCTATAGTTATTAACATTCCTCAGAATATCTTCTTTTATGTTCAACAGAAGAAAGAAATTCATACAGGTTTGGAACAAGCAAAAGGTGAATAAATAATGTCAAGTCATCACTGATTCTGTTACGTTCCTGTTTAATACTGTGAAGCTGCTTTGAAACAATCTCTATTGTATAAAGCGCTACAAAAACAAAGGTGACTTGGCTTGGCTTGACTACTCTCAGCTAACTGGCTGAGTCATTTTACAGTGTCCAGCTCACTGGAAACATTCAAAATGTCACATTTAAATGTCGGTTGCATTTAAAACTATAATCAATGCCAGTTCTTTCCTATGCGCACGCCACCAGACACCCATTAACGAGACATTCAAGGATTGCTCTGCAAAATGGCCTTTTTATTAATCAAACCAGGCAGAAGAAATTCCTCAGTCATAAAGCATAAATAAGAGCTGGTCCTATAATAGTTATGGCAGATGGTTACATAATCCTTGGAGGCCTGCTGGAGGCTTGAACAGGCTAATTATTCATTATTCATTTATTTTTGAGGGAGCCATCAACCCTTAAATGAGTCTATATTAGGAGAGCTTCTAAATGAAAACTGTCAATCTATTATATAGTTGAAAAGGAGATATATTAATTACATTGTACCATTTCAGACAACCAACAAAACGTGTTTCACATTCCATCAACACAATCCATGCACTTGAGCACCAAATGATAAGCCAATATGGGAGCCAAAAACAAAAATCCACATGTGCCTCCATGTGCATTTGATCTGTGCACCTTTCAAAATCCTAAATGGCAATGACGAGAAGTGCAGCAACTGTGTGTGGAAAAGCTCAGTGATGCAATTCTCTGGCAGGGGCTCTTATGAAACACAGAGAGAAGATTACAGTAAGTAGGTTAGTGGAACAAGCAGAGAGCACACAGAGTGCTGCGCTCAAAGCGGCTCCCTGTTCGGCCTCAACCAAATCCCCCCCCCCCCATCCGTTGCTCCGTCACTGTTTCATCCCTGTCCGCTTCTCGTGTCCACCTCCAGGCTTGAGGTCCTGAGGGATCTGCTTTTCTCCTTTTCTTCTTGTTGCCTCTTTTCTGATTCAATCTGTTTATTTCTATTCGTTCAGCAGACTGGCCTGCTGCGCCCCCCGCTACTCTCTGTCTTTCATCTCTCCTCTCATCCGCTCATCTGTCTGTCTCTCTCTCTCATGCAATAAACATCACGGCTGCAGAAGAAAGTAATCCACCCATAACATAACAGGAGTTTTATTCCTTATTACACATGTATGAATGATAACAGCAATATAAAAGATGTCTATTGCTACATCTTTTGCCTTCTTGTTAAGTTCTTTCGATTTTCTACTTTCAACCTTTCCTGTGTTCCCTCATGCGTGTTCGGTAACTAATGGCAACAGCCATGACATTCTGACCCTAAACTACGCAAACACAGTTAGCGAAGGGATGGGGGCAGGGCTGAGCGAATCCAGTTGCTACAACAGGTCTGATCTGTAGAAACAGTGAGAGAGAATATAAAAGAACACTTATGATTCATGATAGATGGATGTGAAGAATAATAAAATGTTTATAGGATGGCATCTACAAAAACAGATGTGAGGCTGCGAATAAATGATACATTAAAATCTATTTCGGGTACAAAAGGTCAATGAACACAGGAGCTGCACAGTTGGACGCCTTACAGAAATAATGTACTGTATATAGTTAGTGGTGTTTAAACAAACCCTTGGTTAAAGTATTAAACTAAAAACTTATAAGTTATTTTTCAGCTCTTCAATACAAGGACAAGGTACATGAGAAAAATTCACACTGGAAATCACATAATAGATAACCATGTAAAGCCTGACATATGAAATAATAGTCTGAAAAATGTAAAAAAAAAAAAAAAAAAAAATTCCCTTTTTCTATCTTTCTTTTTTTGAAATGGAACAGTTTATTGAATTTTAGAAAAAAAAATTAAAATGTAAAAACTTTCTAAAAACAAAAAACTCAACTTTTTGTTGTTTATCATATTTGATGCATCAGATTTCTCTGGCTCATATAGTATTTATGTGGCCAAAAAGTAAGATCAGTAAATCAGTAAGATCTTTATAAACTTATAGCAGACAACTTACATAAAATGCATATAGATATCAGTCATCAGCCTATCTCCTAATAATATGTGACCCTGGACCACAAAACCAGTCTTAAGGGTCAATTTTTCAAAATTGAGATTTATACATCCACTGAAAGTTGAATAAATAAGCTTTCCATTGATGTATGGTTTGTTTGGATAAGACAATATTTGGCCGAGATACAACTATTTGAAAATCTGGAATCTGAGGGTGCAAAAACATCTAAATACTGAGAAAATCGCCTTTAAAGTTGTCCAAATGAAGTTCTTAGCAATGCATATTACTAATCAAAAATTAAGTTTTGATATATTTACAGTAGGAAATTTACAAAATATCTTCATGGAACATGATCTTTACTTAATGTTCTAATGATTTTTGGCATAAAAAAAAAAACAATAATTTTGACCCGTACAGTGTATTTTTGGCTATTGTTACAAATATACCCCAGCGACTTAAGACTGGTTTTGAGGTCCAGGGTCACATATGTCTTAGTAAGATGACATTTAAATGCTTAGTTTTATGATCAAGGCTCTTTAGTTTTTATTATGGGGCAAAACATAATGCAATGCATCACAATGATCAAAAGATGAACAAATAAGCATTGTTCAAAAGCCTTATGGATCATATTTGATACCCATATTATAACATAATTTTTAAATTTTCATAAATTTTAAAAATCATGCATGTTAAGTTTCTTGAATCCAGTAAGTGTTCATCTTGAAATATTACTAACAATATAAAAGTTATTATAAAAATAAGTACAGATTTCACAGCAAAAGACACGTGAACCACAAGCTGAAGGTGGACATTTTTACAATTATGCAACCTGAATTCCGGAAATGTTGGGACATTTTTTAAATTTGAATAAAATGAAAACTAAAAGACTTTCAAATCACATGAGCCAATATTATATTCACAATAGAACATAGAGAACATAACAAATGTTTAAACGGAGAAATGTTACACTTTTTTTCACTAAATGAGCTCATTTCAAATTTGATGTCTGCTACAGGTCTCAAAAAAGTTGGCACGGGGGCAACAAAGGGCTGAAAAAGCAAGAAATTTTGAAAAGATTCAGCTGGGAGACATCTGGTCTGTAACATGATTAGCTATAAAAGAGATGTCTTAGAGAGGCAGAGTCTCTCAGAAGCAAAGATGGGCAGAGGCTCTCCAATCTCTGAAAGAGTGTGTAAAAAGATTGTGGAATACTTTAAAAACAACGTTCCACAACGTCAGATTACAAAGGCGTTGCAAATCTCATCATCTACAGTGCATAACATCATCAAAAGATTCAGAGAAACTGGAGAAATCTCTGTGCGTAAGGGACAAGGCCAAAGACCTTTGTTGGATGCCCGTGGTCTTCGGGCCCTCAGATGACACTGCATCACTCATCGGCATGATTCTGTCATTGACATTACTAAAGAGGAGGGAGACCTTCCAGCGTGTTATTAGAGTTCAGTTCAAAAGCCAGCATCTCTGATGGTATGGGGGTGCATAAGTGCATGCGGTATGGGCAGCTTGCATGTTTTGGAAGGCATTATGAATGCTGAAAGGTATATAAAGGTTTCAGAGCAGGGGTCTCCATCCCTGCTGCTGGAGAGCTACCTTCCTACAGATTTCAGCTCCAACCCCAATCAAGCACACCTGAACCAGCTAAACAAGGTTTTCAAGGCTACTTGTTAATTTCAGACAGGTGTGTTGGAGCAGGGTTGGAACTGAAAGCTGCAGGACGGTAGCTCTCCAGGAGCAGGGTTGGAGATCCCTGTTTTAGAGCAACATATGCTCCCCTCCAGACGACGTCTATTTCAGGGAGAGCCTTGTGTTTCAGCAGGACAATGCATGGCTTCGTAGTAGAAGAGTCCGGGTGCTGAATTGGCCTGCCTGCAGTCCAGATGAATGAAACCTCAAATCATAGCTTACGTGTGCCATTACTTTTCTAAGCATTCAGACTTACTATTTCTGCCTGACGGAAGATAAAACTGCACTTACACTAAAGAAGGAACCTCACATTTAGGAACCAAAATGTGGAGGTGGGCTGTTTTGACTTGAGTTTGTAATCACCTCAGAAAAAGCTGTCACTGGCATGGTATCCTTTCAAAAGATACACCTTTTCACCTTATTTACCCCATATTAGTACCTAGTGTACATATACATAGTGTACATATTCTAAATGGTAGGCCTACATAATAGCACATTTTAAAAAGGTACCACAAGGGGTAAATTAAGTACAAAAGTGTACCCTTTGAAAAGGTATCTCCCCAGTGACAACACTTGTACCCATTTTTTTTTTTTTTTTTAGAGAATATTTGAGAAATATTACTAATGCGTTAAAAAAATGCACATTGCAACCGAACCATTGATGAATAGAGTGAATGGACTGATCATAAACTCATTGTACTGGGCAATGATAGACTGATGAGGTGACTGATGAGTAAATCCTCACTCTCGCTCTCCCTGTAACCAAGATGGAGGTTTGAGCGTTCACAGGGATTATGTTTGATCCTGTCTACGCTTGGCGCCATAATCCCGCTCCCTCCTGCCTCCCTCTATCCCTCCCTCTAATCCCTTGCTTTTCTACGATTTCAAAAGCTCCGCTGGCTTGAGCCTGTTTATCTGATGGGACTCCAGGCAACACGCTGCCGGGTCAGTGTGTCAGTGAAAACAGTCCCTCACCTCATGTTCTCTCCTCCCTCCTCCTTCTCACCTTCCGTTCTCTCTTGTCCTGTTCTCCTCTTTCCTTTTCTTTATTCCTCTCTTCGTCCTCCTCCCTCATTGCTCATCCTCTTTGTCTCTTGGGCCACATGCAATGTACAATTTTAGTTATCTCTATCAAAATCTATTCTTTATTTAACAATATTCTTTGGATGTTAAAATATTTCATGTTTAAGAATATTTGCCAGGAATCCCAATTATTTGCATTTAGTAGCTTTATATGAATTTTTTAAGTGGTTAGAATCCTTACTCTGATACTTTGAGCTGTGCTCATGTAAGTTTAAATCTGGTTCTCATGGTCTCCTAACCCTAATTACTTTGGTCGGTCCCACTTTATATGTACTTACATTTAATTAATCATTTAATACAATGCACTTATTCTGTACAGACATGTTTTTACACTGTATATTTTAAAAAATACCTGCATGTAGTTACATCTGTAATTAATTTCTGTAATTACATTTATAATTACACTGTTGACTGATCCCTTACACCTTAACCCACACTTAAACCTACCCATACCACCAAATTTGTCCCTAACCTTACCCGTATCCCACCTCAATAGCAGCAAAAGTGTTTTGCAATACAATATGAACACAATACATTGTACTTATTTTTAATGTACAGTAAAGTACAAGTCCACCTAATATAAAGTGGGACCCTTTGATCAGACTTACAATTTTTGCCAAGTGGGTATAAAAAAAGATTACACTTTATTTTAAGGTGTCCTTGTTACAGTGTAATTGTTACATTTAAGTACTGAGTAATATTGATTAACTACATGTACTTACTTAGGATTAGGGTTTGGTTTAGGGTTACTTGCATGCAATTATGAATAATGTATTGTTATTATAATAGTAAGTACACATAAAGTCTAACCTTAAGGACACCTTAATATAAAGTGTTACCATTAAAAAAAAAAAAAAACAAAAAAAAAACTTTATCTATAACACCTGAGCCACGAGCCTGAGTCATTACAGATCGGAAAGGAAAAATGGTATAAGAAATCTTATTTTGATAGCAGAAATGGCTATTTCTGTCCCAGTGATATGTTGATATTATTTATATATTATTATAGTAATTAGTGTAAGTTTTAGTAACATTATTAGTGTCACAATGAGAGCCGGAAACAACAGATAAGTAACACACTGGGATATTTATTGAAGAGAAAGCTGGATGAGTGGAGAGTGACGAGCTGGTGAGTATCTTGGGAATAGTGATATTCACGTGATCCGAGCAAGAACTGAAATCCTTATCGTCCACAGGGGAAAGGAGTCCGGGCGCTCGGGAGAGTGGGAGTCAACACTGGAGAATGGCTGGAGAACCAGGAGTCCTGGAATATACGCTGGAGAATTGCTGGAGAGTCTATAAGGTGAGTAGACACAGGTAAGTGCATTCAGAGTCAGGTACTGTTCTGTGTAGTGAACCGTAGACCGGACAATGAGTGTCAGAGAGCATGTGGAGTTTATAGGAGTGCTGATGAGGGGACCGCAGGTGCAGGTGATCAAAACTCAGGTGACTGGGATCTGGTGATTTCTGATGACGGCGGGGACTGTGAACAGGTGATTGCGGTTGACGGCGGTGACTGTGGCTGTGACTCTCTGACACTACCCCCTCCTCCAGGGGTGGCTCCTGACACCCTCAAGCGGCGACGGGGGCGACCACGGCCTCTGGGTACGGGACGATCAGGATGAGTGCGATGGAACTCCTGTAACAGCATGGGATCAAGGACATCGTGCCGGGCCACCCAGGATTGTTCCTCGGGCCCGTAGCCCTCCCAGTCCATGAGATATTCCGGCTGGCCTCCCCGTCGCCGCAAATCCAGGATGTTGAGGACTTGATAGACAGAGGGTTCATGTAGTAACTCAGGAGGAGGAGGCTCGTCCGGCTCGTGTTGCTCTGGTGGGGGAGAAGAGCAAGGCTTAAGTAGGGACACGTGAAATTTGGGATGAATGTGGTACCTGGGAGGTAGTTGCAGATGGTAAGTGACCTTGTTGATCTGCCTCAGGATCTTAAACGGACCAATATAGCGGGGACTCAGCTTCCTACAGGGCAGGCGGAGTCGCAGGTCACGGGTGGACAACCACACTCGGTCTCCAGGTTGATAGAGGGGAGTTGGGGCGCGCCGAGCATCAGCGAAGGTCTTGTGTCTCCGCACTGCCTGCTGGAGGTGGATGTGGGCTGAGTCCCACACTCTCTCGCTCGCCCGGAACCAGTAGTCAACAGCTGGAACCTCCGCAGGCTCTCCCGTCCACGGGAAGAGCGGTGATTGGAAACCAAGTATACACTGGAAGGGGGTGAGGCTGGTGGTGATCTGTCGGAGGGAGTTTTGCGCATACTCGGCCCACGGGAGGAAACGGATCCAGCTGAACTGGTCTCCTTGGTAGTATGCCTGGAGGTACCGTCCGAGTTCCTGGATCTTGTGTTCAGCCTGGCCATTAGTCTGGGGATGATAGCCGGAGGACAAACTCACTGTGACTCCTAGTAGTCGGAAGAAGGCCTTCCACACTTGGGAGATGAACTGTGGACCGCGATCCGAAACAATTTCCTCAGGCACTCCAAAGTTCCTGAACACTTGATGGAAGAGGTGTTCGGCAGTTTCCAAGGCTGTAGGCAGTCCATGTAGGGGAATCAATTTACAGGCTTTCGAGAAGCGGTCCACTGCTACTAGTATGCAAGTGTTCCCTTCTGATACAGGGTGATCCGTCATGAAGTCAATTCCCAGATGAGACCACGGCCGTCGAGGAAATGGCAGTGGTACGAGCTTGCCCACCGGCAGATGGCGTGGAGTGGAAGACATGGCACAGACTGAACAACTACGGACGTACCGGATGACATCAATGGACATTCTGGGCCACCAGTACTGGGCTTGAAGTAGCGAGAGGGTCCATTGGCTGCCTGGATGTCCAGAGCCCAGTACCTTGTGAACTAAGCCCAGAAGGGCTTGTCACTGGGAGTCGGTACAAAGAACTTCCCTTCTGGGCCTCCCAGCGGAGCAGGTTCAGTGAGGTGGCCGCTTGGATGTCCCTGTCGATGTTCCAGAGGATGGGGTTAACAATGAGGACTGGAGGGAGAATCGGCTCGGGATCCACTGGGGAATCAGGTGAGTAGAGACGCGAGTCACCAAACTGTGGGACAGCACGGCCCCGACTCCCATGGTGAAGGCGTCCGCTTCTACCATGAATGGAACATGTGGATTAGGGTGACGAAGGACGGGGGCCATGCTGAAAGCGGTTTTGAGGGTTTCGAAAGCTTCGTGGGCGCTAGGATTCCAGGACAGGGACTTGGGCTTCCTGCGAAGCAGGGTGGTGAGCGGGGCTGTGAGCAAACTGAAATCTTTGATGAAGCGACAATAAAAGTTGGCGAATCCTAAGAATCTTTGTAGCTCTTTGACAGATTGAGGGGTTGGCCATTCCATAACTGCTTTCACCTTCCCTTGGTCCATCTGGATACCCTCTTGACTGATGACATAGCCGAGGAACTGCACAGTGGGGCGATGGAACTCGCACTTCTCTAGCTTCGAGTAAAGGTGGTATTGTCGGAGCTTCTGAAGGACCTGCTTGACGTGTTGGCGATGGTCGGCCAGGTTCCGGGAGTAAATGAGGATGTCGTCAATAT
>JAFVLL020017565.1:0-14932 GCA_021397915.2 Tor tambroides | reverse complement strand
TTTGTCATTTTTCACAGCCAGATGGCCTCAGAGACACTCAGGGACCCGGTTCCTGATGGATAATGATGTTTAAAGTGGAAATTGTGTCTTTGTTTTTTTTTTTTTTTGGTGAAATTATGTATGCAAATATGCTAATTTGCAAACAAAAATCCAGAATTTAAGGAAAATAAAATAAAAAAATCACCAAAAATAATAATAAAACCTACATAAATAATTAGAAAAAAAAAAAAAAAAAGATTAAAAAAAAAAAATTCAGGACTGAAAAAAAAGCTGTAGCGTTGAAGGTCTTCGGGTCATTTTGACCCACAAGGGACTCTTTTGTTATAGGCTGGGGAGGGACGGATGAGGTTTTAATAACAGTAAGAAGAGCAGAATCACTGTTTTACTCTGCCCCTTGACAAACCTCTTTATACATGAGCCAGGAATCAGACCCTCAGAAGTACATACTATAGACTTCTATTGGTTTATAGGAAGCTAATCATTATTACTATACCAAATCTATATTTTAATTGTTTTTCCAAATTAGGACATTCTCAAATATCTAGAAAATTAAATGCGCACACACACAAAGTGGTGTGTAATGACTGCTGCTAAGACTGAAACAAATCAAAACAGAAGGAAGGACTGAACACATTCTCATCACGTGTTTGTGGTTTGCAGTCACACATTATTTGCAGACATCAGCAAAGACCTTATTTATTGGGAGGAATTTCTCTCAACAAAGGAATAGCATTAAAAGTACTATGAGAAAAAAGTTCTTTTGCAACCAGCAGTGGGTGGTAATGAAGTACATGAAAACTTGATTATGCAATCACTTTTAATGAAACTAAATTAGCCTACATTTTAAAATACATATGATCATATTTTTTAAAAAAGTGTATTATTAAGTTTATTACTTCACCTCATCCTCGACCTCAACCTTGTTGTCCCAAATCGACTCCCTGCATGCCAAATTATTACCCTCCTCATTTAAACTGCTACCTGATTGCCTGATCCTATCTCCCACACTTAACCCTAAACATAACCATACTGGGGAATGAGGGGAGACATAATCTGGGAAGCTGTCATTTTTCCACATGGCACCACACCGTAAAGAGCATAGACACATAATTTACCCAACCCTGGCAACAAACAGCATCACATCCAGTTGAATGAATCAATGTGAAAAAATGCACTCTACCAAATTCCTTTTAAAAACTGTCCTTGTAAAGAGAGATTATAGAATTAAGGAAATGAAGAAGACTATTATTTGTTTAAAAAAATATATGTTTGTAGTTTTGTTTGTTTTCTTTTTGACACCAGACACGAATATACAGGACATCCATAATCATAACTGAAAGTCACTAAAAACAGGAAAATCATTTCAAACAGAAAATGCATTACATCTTTCCAAAATGTGTATCACACTTTTTAAGTGTATTTGATAGAAAACAGTATGATAACATCATCAAAGCTATCCCACAATCAATTTCACAAGGAACTATGTCATTACTTTTTTGTCGCCGAACTTAATGAAGAAAAAGAATGCCTTAAACCTCTGTAATTTGACAGAGAATCTTAAACTTGCTCTTTTTATTAACAAGAACAAGTTGTATATAACAAAGATTAGGCTATAGCCTACATGATATAAACAATTATACACTAGAGGGGCTGTATACTAATACAGATTTATATAAAAAATATTAAAGCGTTTACAAACTTTCACCGTTTTAATTGCTACCGTTTAAATACTTTTTAACTATCACAATTTTAACAAAAGTTAAAATGACGAAAGTGAAGAAATAAGGCGTCAATATTTCGCCTCAAAAAGGACCCCAATGTGAAGCCCTATATTTCGCCTGCTAGAAATTATACGAATATTTGCGTGAAGCTCAAATTCTAAAGGAACTGTGTATTTTCTCAATAAAAATTTAAAGAAACAAATAATCAAATATTCATTTTAAATATTATCATAGAATTGATTTGAGAGACATAAGTATTGTAAACAATATAAACTACCTATTTACGCGACGCGGCGCCGTCAGGACCTGAAAACATGGGATCGAAGAAGGATCGTAGCAGCCGATCGCGGTCCCGCTCTCCAGAAAGATCCCATAGACATGTCCGCTCGCCCGAGGACAGACACGGTCGGAACCGCTCTCCCGTGAAAGCTTCTCGAAGACGAGGGCGATCTGACAGCGGCGGCTCCAGGAGCAGCGGAGGATCCGCAGGCCCGAGCCGAAACCGAGGGAGAGAGTCCGGCCACTCCAGCGACTCTGACCGCGATCACAGAGACAGGAGAGCACGATCACACCGAAGATCGAAAGACAGAGACAGGTAATTAAAACCATAATAAACAAACAATTAAACAATCCTGTATGAATTTCAGTTTATATAGTAGGAGGGGGTCCGTGGGAAAATTTAGAGAAAAACAGTGAGAAAAAAGTATGTAGGCCTATGTATGAACGACTGAATCAGTAATTAAGATTGAAATAAATGACTGAATAATTAGATAAGTGGAATATTCAGAATAAACGAATAAAAGTTATATTAAAATAAGCAAGTAAATAAATAAATAATACATTTAACAACAGCGCAGTGCTATAGTAACAGGGAACAAAAAATCTAAAGCTTTTTATATTAATATAATTGCTCGAATATTATAAAGTACTTTTTCATTTTATTTTAAAATGTATGATTACTTTATATTTTTGTTGTTGTTCTTATTGTTTCACATAATCTGAACTGTACAATGCTTAATATTTGCCTTGTTCTGTTCGCACTGTATTTGACTGTGATTTAACTACAATAAAGTGACTACAATAATTGATTTTAAATACAATAGTACAATATAGTACTGTAGTAAAAAAAAAAGTTTATTTATGAGGCACATTTCATACACAATGGTAATTCAAGTGCTTTGCAGAAAAAAAAATTAAAAGTTATATTAAAAAGGTTCATAAGAAACAAAATACAGGGTGGGCCATTTATATGGATACACCGTAATAACATGGGAATGGTTGGTGATATTAAAGTCCTGTTTGTGGCACATTAGTATATGTGAGGGGGCAAACTCCTCAAGATGGGTGGTGACCATGGTGGCCATTTAGAAGTCGGCCATCTTGGATACAACTTTTGTTTTTTCAATAGGAAGAGGGCCATGTGACATCAAACTTATTGGTAATGTCACAAGAAAAACAATGGTGTGCTTGGTTTTCCCAGCGTAACTTTTATTCTTTCATGAGTTATTTACAAGTTTCTGACCACTTATAAAATGTGTTCAATGTGCTGCCCATTGTGTTGGATTGTCAATGCAACCCTCTTCTCCCACTCTTCACACACTGATAGCAACACCGCAGGAGAAATGCCAGCACAGGCATCCAGTATCCGTAGTTTCAGGTGCTGCACATCTCGGCTAATCGTCACACCATAGACAATTGCCTTCAGATGACCCCAAAGATAAAGATCTAAGGGGGTCAGATCGGGAGACCTTGAGGGCCATTCAACTGGCCCACGACGACCAATCCACTTTCCAGAAACTGTTCATCTAGGAATGCTCGGACCTGGCTGCATAATGTGGTGGTGCACCATCTTGCTGGAAAAACTCAGGGAAACGTGCCAGCTTCAGTGCATAAAGAGGGAAACACATCATCATGTAGCAATTTCAAATATCCAGTGGCCTTGAGGTTTCCATTGATGAAGAATGGACCCACTATCGTTGTACCCCATATACCACACCAAACCATCACTTTTTGTTGTTCCAACAGTCTTGGAGGGATCCATCAATGTGGATAGTGTCAGACCAATAGCGGTGGTTTTGTTTGTTAACTTCACCATTCACATAAAAGTTTGTCTCATCACTGAACAAAATCTTCTGCGTGAACTGAGGGTCCTGTTCCAATTTTTGTTTTGCCCATTCTGCAAATTCTGTGCCGATCTGGGTCATCCTCGTTGAGATGCTGCAGTAGCTGGAGTTTATGGTGCCATTTATTGATAGCTAATATCCGCTGAGGATGTTCAACTAATGCCACTCTCCAGTGACATGCGGCGGAGTGCTCGCTGGGCTCTTGCTGAATGAAGCTAGGACAGCCACTGATGTTTCTTCATTAGTGACAGTTTTCTTGCGTCCACATTTTGGCAAATCCAACACTGAGCCAGTTTCTGAGAAACTTAACAGCAGTTGCTGACTGTAGCATGGGAGATGGGTGGTCTCGTGGGTGTCTGCTACATTGAAATCTGCTGCAATGACCCGGTTACTGCGTTCACCAGATATCAACACGATTCGATCAGCTCCTCAACGTGTTAACCTCTTCGACATGTCAATGGCTGTGAATAAAAAACTTTAAATAACTCATGAACGAATAAAGTTACGTTGAAACCAAACACACCATTGTTTTTCTTGTGACATTACCAATAAGTTTGATGTCATGGCCCCTCTTCTATTGAAAAAACAAAAGTTGTATCCAAGATGGCCGACTTCTAAATGGCCACCATGGTCACCACCCATCTTGAGGAGTTTGCCCCCTCACATATACTAATGTGCCACAAACAGGACTTTAATATCACCAACCATTCCCATGTTATTACGGTGTATCCATATAAATGGCCCACCCTGTACAATAAAAAAAAGTAAGAACAAAAAATTGAGGAAAATAATAAATTATTAATTGTTGATGGCTCATTTCTTCATTTTAATTGAAACTTTTTGTTAAGTAATGGAGTTATTTATATGAATACAGCTACTATAATTTAAGAAACTCCATTTCATTTATTAATATAGTAGTTAATTATAACTAAAAATAAATATTTTTCAAACAATATTTTATTTTAATATTTTCAAGTGTATATTAAGCCTTTATATAAGAAACTATATAGATGCCTTTTAAATTTTAGGATAGAGATAATTTGCATGAGATGATCATATTCGGGAATGTGTGGCATCTAAAAGATTGAAAACTGCTGATTGTAAAAACTTTTTTTTTTTTTTTTTTCAAATTTCTCTGTTGTTTAAGCTCTTCAGGTGATAATCACAACAATCAGAAGAAACATAAGACTAAGAAGAAACACAAGGATGAAAAGAGCAGCAGAAGGAGTAGAGGCTCCTCACGTTCCAGCTCAGATTCCAGCGTGGAGCGAAACAGAGCTAGAGATGACCGGAGCAGTGAGAGAGAGCGCAGGAGACGACAGAGCAGGAGCCCCAGCCGGGAGAGACGGAGCGAGAAAGACCGAAACGGGAGGAGGAGAAAGAGCAAAGAGAGGGATCGAGACAGACGTAGACGCTCTGAATCCAGATCCTTGAGTTCCTCGAGCTCCTCCACTGACTCTGATCAAGAAGGCAAGACGACACAGGGATCCTCCTCCACCAAAGAAGACGAGAAGAAACAGAAGGAGATGATGAAGGCGCTTGAGACCCCGGAGGAGAAGAGAGCCAGGCGTCTGGCCAAGAAAGAGGCCAAAGAGAGGAAGAAGAGGGAGAAGATGGGCTGGAGTGAAGAGTACATGGGCTACACCAACGCCGACAACCCGTTTGGCGACAACAACCTGCTCGGCACATTCAAATGGCAGAAGGTGAGAGAGATGTATAGCAGAGTTCGAATATGTGTTGATATCGCAGTGATGTTTGATGGGAAAGTCCGGTTAGGTCTTGTGTTATTAGAAATAAACTTCACTTACTGTGTGTGTTTGTGTGTTTCTCAGGCTCTGGAGAAGAAAGGCATCGGGCACTTGTCAGAAAAAAACCTGAAGGACAGAAATAAACACATCCAGGAGGAAAACCGCAAAGAATTGCAAAAGGTGCAAAAAGTTTTTGAATAATTTTAGAATTAGTGGCTTTTGAAATTGAATTAAGAATTACTACAGAAAGAGATAATAAATATACTTGAAGATTCAAAAAGATAACATTTGTGACCCTGGACCACAAAACCAGTCATAAGGGTCAATTTTTTGAAATTGAGATTTATACATCATCTGAAAGCTGAATAAATAAGGTTTCCATTGATGTATGGTTTGTTAGGATAGGACAAGGCTGAGATACAACTATTTGAAAATCTGGAACCTGAGGGTGCAAAAAAATCAAAACATTGAGACATTCGCCTGTAACGTTGTCCAAATGAACTTCTTAGCAAAGCATATTACTAATCAAAAATGAAGTTTTGATATATTTATGGTAGGAAATTTACAAAATATCTTCATGGAACATGATCTTTACTTAATATCCTAATGATTTTTGTCATAAAAGAAAAATCGATAATTTTGCCCCATACAATGTAATTTTGGCTATTGCTACAAATATACCCATGGGTCACATATAGTTGAAAAGCTTGAATCTTTTTCATGTATCAAGTATATATTTTTTAAAATAATCCCCTCAAAGTAAAAATCCCCTTAAAAATGTAATTTTTTGTAATGTTTTAGTGTTCATAACTAGTGAAACATTTTTTAAATATTATTACTTTTGTTTATTTTTGTGTCAAATATTTTTAGTTCACCAAAAGTGATAATATTTTAAAGTAGTTTCAATAGTCATTAGTATTTACAAACACTGTAACGTCATTGAATTGGGAATTTTTTTAAGGGGCTTGTGAAATTGAATTAGGAAATATTACAGAATTCAGAAAAAATGATATGTGTTGATACATGACAAAAAGTTGGGGTTTTCGAAATTAAATCAAGAATAACTTGATAAATTCCAAAAAAGTATCTTTAGTTAATAGGAGGAACCATAAAACTAATATGTGATAATATTTTAAATAATTTCATTAATCATTAACAAACATGATGCTTATAAGATATGATTCAAACTTTCTTGACATTCATAACTGTTGATTAGGTTCTCTAATCAAATGTTCTGTCATAATAAAAGTTGCTGTATTTTTGTACTATTTAAAACCAAACTGCTTTCGATAAATGAACTAAAGACAAACTGAAGTGAACTAAAGGTGTGAGATTTGTGTGTTCAGGTGAAGCAGCTGCGTCTGGAGCGAGAGCGGGAGAAGTCCATGCGCGAGCAGGAGCTGGAGATGCTGCAGAGAGAGAAAGAGGCCGAACATTTCAAAACATGGGCAGAACAGGAGGACAACTTTCACCTGCAGCAAGCCAAACTGAGGTGACGCTCTTCAGACGTGTAGTGTTTTCACACATGCATGTGATTGGACCATTTGTAATGTGTTTCTGTGATGTGATGCAGGTCTAAGATCCGTATCCGTGACGGCCGAGCGAAGCCCATCGACCTGTTAGCTAAATACATCAGCGCTGAAGATGACGATCTGTTGTTGGAGATGCATGAACCATACACCTTCCTCAACGGACTCACCGTCACAGACATGGATGACCTGCTGGAGGACATAAAGGTGTGTGATGAAAGAGATAGCAGCAGTCATTTTAACATTCGACTGGCCTGGTAGTCATTTTAACATTCGACTGGCCTGGTAGACATTTTTACATAAATGTGAAGTAACAGTCATTTTTTACACAAGTTGATTTGGTTTGATTTGATTTGGTCTGTTTGTGAGCTTTGTGTGTTTTAATGGCTGTGTTGCTGGCTGCAGGTGTACATGGAGCTGGAACAGGGCAAGAATGTGGATTACTGGAGGGATATGACCACCATTACTGAAGACGAAATCAGCAAACTGCGCAAACTAGAAGTGTCAGGCAAAGGACCAGGTGATGTGATGAGCCGCACTATTACATCTACACCCTGTAAATGAACTAAAGACAAACTGATCTTTAGTTCATTTAACTGATTCTACTGCAAACCATTGCAGAGTAAATATTTGGTAAAATAACTGCTTAATAATATAATTTTTCAAGATCATACATACAGTGCTGTTCAAACACTTTGGGTCAGTTTTGATCAGAATGGATACATTAAAGTGATTAAAAATGTTACAAAAGATTTCTTTTGAACTTTCTGTTCATCAAAGCGTCCTGAAAAATATGCATCCCGGTTTCCACAAAATTATTAAACAGAACAACTGTTTTCAACATTGATAATAATAAGAAATATTTCTTGAGTAGCATATTAGATTGATTTCTGAAGGATCATGTGACACTGAAGACAGGAGTAATGCTGCTGAAAATTCACCTTTGATCACAGGAATAAATTGTATTTTAAAATATATTATATTATTTTAATTTGCAATAATATTTCACAATATTACTGCTTTTTCTGTATTTTGTTAAATATTAATATAAATTATATTTTTATTATTACAGTTTTTAATATATTTGCCACTAGTTACCCTGCTGACTAAATATATGCAAAGAACTCATTTAAAATCTGTAAATTCATAAAACAGTGCAAATGAAATGTATATGTAATCTCTGAAAATGTTATATGGGGGATATATGAGTATTATGCAATCCTATAATGCCTTATAATTTAGTATATTTAAAGAAAGTCCAGTGCACAACCCCTCATCTATCTCTGTTTTTGGTGTCATGTCAGGTGACCGTCGTGAGGGCATAAACACATCCGTCAGCACAGACGTGCAGAGCGTGTTTAAAGGGAAGACGTACAGTCAGCTTCAGGCTCTTTATATGAACATTGAGAATAAGATCCAGGCTGGAGGCTCCAACCTGGACATCGGCTACTGGGAGAGTCTCCTGCAGCAGGTGCGGGTCTACATGGCACGAGCCAGGTGCGTATCAGACTAGAACTGTCACAGGGCCTCTGGGGATATTTAGCGTTCAGTGATGTCATACCTTATGGGTCTGTGTGTTTGTGAAGGCTGAGAGAGCGGCATCAGGACGTCCTGCGGCAGAAACTGTATAAACTCAAACAGGAACAGGGTGTGGAGAGTGAACCGCTTTTCCCCATCATCAAAGAAGAGCCGGAGAATGAGCGGCCCACGTGAGTGATTTCACTGCTACTTGAACATTCAGACTTATGTTTTTTTTTTTTACATTTATTTATTTTTTATTTTGAATAACTATATTTCCAAGATGGAAAAACAATTAACTGGACAATTAAATAAAATATATAATATTTCAAAATGATTTTATCACAAATTACTGAATAATTCAATTAAATCAATTAAATTTAAAACATACCCAATGTGTAATTTGTCCATTTTGTTTCCCAGTAGCCCTACAGCGGCGGAGTCTCCAGATGAGGAGCCGGGCGGCTCTCAGCAAGGTGACGATAGAGACAGACAGACCGAGAGGCAGGATGGAGAAGAGGGCGAGCGGTCTGGAAGGAGCAGTCCTGAGGAGAGGAAGGGAGGAGAGGGAGAGAAGGAGGAGGAGGAGGGAGAGAAAGATGAAGCACCGGAGGCTGTGTTAACAGAGGAGGATTTGATCCAGCAGAGTCAGGCGGAGTACAACTCCGGCCGCTACAGTCCCACCCTCCTGCAGCCCTCAGAGCTACCGCTGGACACACACACCATCAACGTGGAGGAGGACCTGCAGAGACTCCAGCTGGCCCGGAGACAGCTGCAGGTGACCGGTGCGTATCGCTCTGTTGCTTTATATACACCATAGTGAAATTACACACACCACATGCTTGAAGATTTCAGTACTAGAAGTGCATCAGGAAAAAAGATCAAATATAAACTTTGAAAGTTGAAAATAATATGCACCTTCATTGTTTGAAACTTTTTATAGAAACTCTTAAGGACTTGTTTTATAAGATGAACCCAGAAAAACTTTTACAATTTCTTTCAAAAGAAAATTGAAAGAATATTTTATAGAATTACTTAAATTTTTGTATTGTGTACTAATGTTTTTTTTTTTTTTAATGTTTAATCTTTGTTTGCCATGAAATAGCCTATGAAGCTGATGTGGCAATAAAATTAAATCAAATCTGAAACTTTTTATAGATAATGTATAGAAAGATTTTTTTTTAAATTTCCACCCTCTTCTTTCTCTCTACTCCATTTCTCACTTTTTCTGCATTGTGTAACAAAAAAATGGGCAAAAAATGTCAATTATTCCCCCCCCCCCCCAATTTTCCTGCATACTAGGTGCCAAGAAAAGACAAAAACAGCATGTAATTTCAAGATTGGCCATAAGGAGGCGCATTAATTTTTTTTCCCATCTCTTTTGTAACTCACCCTGGTGTATTAAGCGAATGAAAGTGCAGGAAATAGACTCAGGCACGCACTTAAATTCACCTAAAGAGCAAAAGAGTTTGTGGATAGAAAAATGTCGAAAATTTACAAACAGCAGAAACTGACTCAAGGAGGCACTTATATTCACCTTAGAATACATCCTTAAAGGTTTCCATTCTAATGAGCTGATGGTTACAGAAGAACATGTTTAACTTGAGATATTTTCAGGATTCCATCTAAAGTTGTGAATTCAACTTGGAATATTGCATAAAACATTTGTGAATAAAGCACTGTTTCCATGCAATGTGATTGGTCCTCTGGTTAGTCTAGTTATCCATTCACATAATCTGTTGAGGCAAAATCACGTCTTTTGTTGCGTATCAAGGACGTTTCAATTGTAGTTTATGCACATCATCTTATTGGATCGCGCATTTTGCTGTTTCCATCCAGTGTATTTTTTTTTACGCTATCCCACATTCATATAAAAATACAAGGTTGGAAGTTCTGAAAAAAGGCGGCAAATTGAATAATGCGGTCAACACGCCTGGAGTTGTTTCGTTGACCCATAATCATAGAAAATGAATCAACATCATGCCAGCCAATTGGAAATTAAGAATTCGGTAATCTTTAAGTATGTGACTAAAGATTCTTTATTGTTAGGAACGTAAAACTGTTTTATTAAGAGTTCACATTTGTAAACACATCTGTAACGCTAATGCTAACTTGTATTGTCTTTTTCTTGAACAGGTGATGCAAATGAAAGTGCTGAAGATGCATTCGTGCGTCGCGCTAAAGAGGGCATGGGCGGCGACGAGGCCCAGTTTAGCGTTGAAATGCCTTTGACTGGAAAAATGTATCTGTGGGCCGACAAATACCGTCCGCGCAAGCCTCGTTTCTTCAACCGCGTCCACACCGGCTTCGAGTGGAACAAATACAACCAGACGCATTACGATTTCGACAACCCGCCGCCCAAGATCGTCCAGGGCTACAAGTTCAACATCTTCTACCCCGATCTCATCGACAAGCGCTCGACTCCGCAGTACTTCCTCGAGCCCTGTCCCGACAACAAAGACTTTGGAATACTGCGCTTCCACGCCGGACCGCCGTATGAGGATATCGCGTTTAAGATCGTGAACCGTGAATGGGAGTATTCCCATCGCCATGGCTTCCGCTGCCAGTTCGCCAATGGAATCTTTCAGCTGTGGTTCCACTTTAAGCGATACCGATACAGACGATGAAGAGGATGAGGGCTGAGTTGTATTAGCGAAGGGTTGATTATCGGGAACACTGACCGTTCATCTTCAAATGCTGTAAAATTGGTGTAACAGTCTTTGTTTATTGATTCCATTTGCATCTCCCGTTAGTGGAAGAACAGGTTTTCGACGGAACAGACCTAAATATATGCTCTTGACCTTGTTGAAAATCCTGTTTTGTACATTTTCTGGTTTGCAGGCACGTAGCTTGCATTTGATTCCTTTTAAATGCATTTCTTGTTTGAGCTTGAAAATGCTATTCTTGTACTATTTGTTTTTGAGATGATACATTAAAGATTGTTTCTGTATTTTTAATTGTTTATAGTCATCATTCGTGCTCGTTTTTTTTTTAAATAAAATGACATTTAATTTGCTGTTGGCATTTAAAAGACATTTTAGGTACAAAGATAGTATTAAAGTTAAAATTAAGTTTCTGAAGTACATTCACATAACACACAACACATAACATAAGCTGCATTAAACTTTGAGTCTAAGATGCAGTCATTGACACTTGTCTTGGCATCCTGAAGATACAGGAAGTTCATTCTTGTCCATGTAGAATTGCCTTTAAAGGCAACATACTTGGGTTGAAGCAACAACCACGACAGGTTTTAACAAGACAGCATGTCTCACTTTTTGCTCCTAAAACAGGAACACAAGCATTACAAATGTCCAGAGAAAGACTCTAAATGGTCTCCGGCTTAGACTTCAGGCGCTCACAGTTTTTTCAAATTTTTTAATATCAGTCCACCTAGAAACAATTTTCATGTTTACAGGATACCGGGTTGATAAACTTAACTTTTGAGCAAGAGTTTGTTTGTGGCAAAAGTTTGTGTTGTACCAAGTACAAGCAAAACATTCACCCCAAGAACGGTAACTTTAAAGTTTTAATAATCATTCTAATTTTATGAGAAAAATAATATTAGCGATTTATATTTAAGGCACTGAAGCTTTGGAATTTTTCAGACCTGGGACAGTCTTGCCAACTTACTGTCATATGCACCCACTCTCAAATAGTCAAGACCACAAGTGTGGGTATTGGGACAGGCTCTATGAATAGAAGAAGACAATATGCATAAACACAATATGACGGGACAAGTAAGAGATGGCTTATAAATAAAGGAGCCAAACACCAATTGGTAAAGTCGTTGCATTAGAATGAAGATGCTCCGGTTCACACAGAAACCTGAGACTCGTGCTTAGCGCATGCGTTTTAATGTAATGTTTTAACGCTATTTTAACGTAAGAAACAGCATTTATGAGGCAGTTTGGAGGGAGGGAAGTGGTGTGTGGCCAAGTATGGTGACCCATACTCGGAATTTGTCCTCTGCATTTAACCCATCCAAGTGCATGCACACAGTAGTGACCACACACCCGGAGCAGTGGGCAGCCAATGCTGCGGCGCCCGGGGAGCAGTTGGGGGTTCGGTGCCTTGCTCAAGGGTCTCACCTCAGTCGTGGTATTGAGGGTGGAGAGAGCGCTGGTTATTCACTCCCCCCACCTACAATCCCTGCCGGACCTGAGACTCGAACCCAAGACCTTCGGGTTACAAGTCCAACTCTCTATCCATTAGGCCACAACTGTTTGTGTTAGAATGTTGAAATATCTCCAAGCAGTTTTTAATATTTCACTATTTCCCCATTCAAGTAGATAGGAGTTGGTTTTGCATGACCGAAATAGCTGCCCGGTGGCTTGCAAATATGGCCACCTAGTGATTTGACTGTCCTTGAAAAGTATTTTTGTGATTCTTGGCCAAAGTAAGCTGCAATGTAGACAGACCTTATGCAAAGAAGTCTGATTCAGTGTCTTTTTTGTCCATTGGACATGTTGGCGTACAATGGTTGGGCAGTGGCATTTAGAAGTGAAGGTAAGGATTCATCAAAAATAAAAAGTGGGTCAAAACAGCAGTTTAGTCAAGAGTTAACAGCTGCAAAAGTGGGCCTGGTCTGCATATAAATGACGATTAGCCGCATTAGCAAGTCAGTGCATAAAAATCTCAAATCTCAGATTCATCGTCTATATATTTCAATGTAATCTGACCTGAGGAACCAACAGTGGTTGAGAGTCTGTCTGTTTCTCTAGAGCTGGAATACCTCTGGTCGTTCACATGGTTGTTGTTGCTGTTCAAGTTCACCGTTGTTGATTCTAGTTTATGTTCTGGAGGCTGGGTCTCATACATACTTTGCTCACACCTGCTCTCTGTGTCCTTTACCTGAATCACGGTGCTGTGGAAGAAATAATATTACAGCAATATGCCAATATCAATATTCATAATGGTGTGCACAAACAATCATCACAAATACTTACATTAAGAACACATTTTTGCTCATTTTCCTGTAAAATTTCCATTAACGTAACGTGTGCAGACATTTTACTTTTGACAATAAGGTGAATTACAAAAACCTCAAATGTGACCCTGGACAACAAAACCAGTCATAGGGGTCAATTTTTTGAAATTGAGATTTATACATCATCTGAATGCTTTCAATTGATGTACGGTTTGTTAGGATAGGACAATATTTGGCCAAGATACAACTATTTGAATATCTGGAATCTGAGGGTGCAAAAAAAATCTAAATACTGAGAAAATCGCCTTTAAAGTTGTCCAAATGAAGTTCTTAGCAATTCATATTACTAATCAAAAATTAAGTTTTGATATATTTAAGGTAGGAAATTTACAAAATATCTTCATGGAACATGATCTTTACTTAATATCCTAATAATTTTTGGCATAAAAGAAAAACTGATAATTTTGACCCATACGATGTAATTTTGGCTATTGCTACAAATATACCTGCGCTACTTAAGACTGGTTTTGTGGTCGAGTCACAAATTGTAATTCGGTAACACTTTAGGGACCAATTCTGACTATTAACTAGTTGCTTATTAGTATGCATATTACTAGCATATTATTACTTGTAAATCACATATTAATGCCTTATTTTGCATGACCATATTTTTGATCCCTTAATCCTACCCCCATACCTAAACCTAACAACTACCATACTAATTATTAATAAGCAGCAAATTAATTGTTTACTGAGGCAAAAATCATAGTTTATGGTGAGTTAATGGTGAGAAGTGGTCCCCAAACTAAAGTGTGACCACTAATGCTCACTAATTTATGCTATCTCAATACAATACAGACAATAAAGCGATAAAGACATTAAACAAATTCTACCTTCATGTATTCATACTTTACTAAAACAGTAATAGAATTTTATTGTATTTCAGTAAAACAATGCTATTTTTTTCATGTGAAATGTGTTTACCTGTCATTAAAATAATGTGGCAATGCCAATCATTTTAATGGTCCTAAAACAGGCTTCATTTTCTTCAAGCAAAATATAATTTCTCTTGTATTTGTGGTTTTATAGTTATTATTTTATTTATTTATTTGTAAATAGATTTATTTGACTTTTTACCTGGTTCCTTGTGTGCTGTTTATGGTAGAGCATTGGTGAGCATTGAGGTCCCAGCCACAGTATGGATCTCTGGCCAGAACACAGTCCAGACAAGTGTGGTACTGCCCACATTCATTGATGGACAGCTGAACCTGTGGTGGCTTCCGCCGATGCTGTGAAGAATCACTCTCAAAGTCTTGGGGTTTTGATGCCAGAAAATAGACTTTATTATCAGAGACAATGAAGC
>JAFVLL020017563.1:39594-58955 GCA_021397915.2 Tor tambroides | reverse complement strand
ACTGATGTACAGCTGTTCTTTTTAATAGTCAACTTATTTTCGGGTCATCGTCATAAAAGCCCTGTCACAAACATTGTCACAGGCATGAAGATACAGTTTCATTTCATCAAGCTGAATGCTCACTAAAAACTGACAGTCATCACGTTTTCAAGCCATTTCATGTTTCATTTTGACGTGACACAAAGCAAGTTGTTTACTTGCTTTATAATTAGTCAATAACGCCATCATTTTCTTCATTCAGGCCGAGAGCTCACACGAAAACAAGAGGCGGGATTTATCACATGAACCAATCTCATCCAATCATAACCGATCATATCCAATTATAGCGCGATGGAGGCATTGCCTCCTCTCACGTCACGGCATGCTTTAGGGTCTCTGTAGAAAATCTATGGGCCGAAGGGAGGCATGCCTCCGCTGTAACTTTACCTGCGGGTGTCGCTGTTGGACAGTGTAAAAATGAATGACTTTTAATGTCATATTTAGTCATATTTGCGCTGTTTTATTTTTGCAATATCGATTATTTTCTCATCCAATTTTGAGGAGAGAAGACACTGCCTCTCTTGCCTCCTCGGAGGAAACGCCCCTGGTGAACAGTGTTTTATATTGCATGACACTTGAGACTTAAAAGGTGTTAAACTTTCTTCCTCATTTCTTTTCCTGTTCAGTCTCACCAGAGACAACATAACAAAGACAAGCCATACAAGTGTCCGAACTGCTACCGCGCATACACAGACTCAGCCTCCTTACAGATCCATCTCTCCGCACATGCCATTAAGAACGCTAAATCATACTGTTGCAGCATGTGTGGTCGCGCATACACCTCAGTGAGTATCAATCCACCTCAACCTATGGGGAAATATGGGCCCTCCTCTTTTGTCATATTATAACACTTCTGTTTTTTTGTTGTTTTGTTTTTTCAGGAGACCTACCTTATGAAGCACATGTCCAAACACACCGTGGTGGAGCATCTGGTCAGCCACCATTCCCCACATAGAACAGAATCTCCCAGCATCCCCATACGCATTTCACTTATTTGAGCTTCCACCTTCATGTTTCTCTTCCATTAAAAGGTATTTTGTTCACTGCGATGGTCTTCCGTTAAAATAAGTGTTAAGAGACCTCAGAGGACATTTGAGGCTGATATCGTCTTTGCCCCTTTAGCTCTTAGTGATATTAAGCCTATAGGCCACAGACTCAACAACTGCTGTCTGAACTGAATGGTTCAGTTCAACTCCAGACACCAGTCTAAAGGATTTTAATTGATTGTTCCAAAAACAGAATGATCATTTTAACATTTTGTTTCAAAGGTGTGTAAGGGAGACTTCCAAAGATACTTTTTAAGCACTTTTTCAGCCTCGTGGTTTTGGCTCAGAGTGGAATTAATCTTTTCAGAATGGGAGCAGCTTCTTGTTTTGGGCAGCTATGAGAGTTTAAACTTAGTTTTAACAGGATATTGTGTTTTATTTTACTGTGGATGTGACACTTCTTCCACTTTAAGCTTCTATTATCCTTTTATAAGGGGTTTTAGGTCATGGTGAGAAATGAAAGGTTACGTTTTGAGTTCTGTGTGCCGTGAGACAGTTGCGGTAAAGTCAGTTTTGTGGATTTTATAAGCAAGGTCATTGCCCGAGTATTCTGTACTCTCAAACGTGAAGGAATTCCAAGAAATCCCCCACTAACATAAAAGAGTATCAATAAGATATGACACTCTCTAAAATAATGACTTGTGTTATTTGCATCATAGATGTTTGACTTGTTTCAGTTATTGTGACAAGGCCTTTTTTGTGTGCAATGCAAATTTCATCCCTTCCAATCACAGTATTTTAAGGAAAAAGTGTCCTTTTTGTCATTTTTTTAATTAAATGGCATAATTCCAGGATGACAGTGTCCATTAAATGGATTTTTGTCATGATGTAACCGAAGAAGTGTCACATAGGTTCAGTGTTGTTAACTGAATCACACATTTAGGGTGTAGCATGACCTCTGAACTCCATTAAGTGTTAATGCCCTCTATTCTTCCCGACACAAGCGATGCAAAAGCACCTTGAGACATTAAGTTAAACTGATGGAAAGTGTTCATGAGTTTTTTTAGATTATGGTATAATCTAAAGCAGTGGCCTATTTTGAAATGTTTTTATTTGTCAAATTAGAATTTCGTATACCAAAATATCAGTAGTCATGTTTTAAGAAAATCAAGTCAAAAAAGCTCATTTTGAATGTAGTCGTGTTCATTTCCACCGGTGCGTTTCTGTTACATATGTTCATCCAAAACTAATAACTCTATATAATCTGGTATGTTTAATGTTTTTTTTAAATACAGTATATATACTTGCTCTGACAAGCAAACCAGCATACAAGCTGATAAAACATTTTTAACAGTAGTGTTAAAGCACACGTGGTCTATTGAATTATTCTAGCCAAATCTGATCATACGTGATCTGCAGCTCTACAACATTCATTTATTTTTGTGGTCATTTATACCAGTCATTTGTTAAGCTTATTGTTTTGTTTTTTTTAATTCATGTATATTTAGGAAACTTTTTTGATTATCAGTTTGCAAAGGACCAAGCTTTTGCTCTCAAAATTCCCCAAAATATATATAATTGTGATTATATATGATTATATATACAGTTTAGTTTGTTTTGTTACACAGTAATGGTTTACTGGGTCAAACAGAATTTTTTTTTTCTGTAATATTTGGGAATGTGACCAGTCAATGTCACAATTTTAGATAACAGCAATTTGATGAAGATCTACTTCTTGGTGCTTTCTACAAAACCTCAGCTCATTGCCAGGAATAGATTATTACATTACAGTATAATCCTGGCTTGTTCAGCCTCAAATCCACTTTAAATCAGTAAGATGTGTACATTTACTATAAAATATACCCTGTATTCATCATTAATAGTGCAAACTGCAAGGCTTAGATACTGTACTTTGTTCATTTTTGTATCTGTTTAGTATTTCAACTTATTAATATTTGTTTTTCTGTAAGTACTGATCATTGTTTTTATAGGTATCCTTGTCATTTTTATGTGTATGCCTTAATTTTATCATCGCTGAAAGACCGGTTTCTTTCTCTTTCTCCCTTCATGTCGATGTTTTTCAGTATTTGGTTTTCTTAAGCCTTTTTTCCGCATGGAACACAGTAATCGTTATTAATTAACTGTTAACATGTATTACGTAAGACATTGTTATGTATGTTCTGAAATAATTCACATTTTCCTTCGTCTTGCATTGTGGTTCCATATAAAGATTTTGTTTAATATGCACAGACAAGACTGATAGGTGAATTAAGAAAATATCAATGTCAAGAACACTTTGTATCTCTATCTTGTTTATTAAATTCAGACTGTTATACCTGAGCCTTTGTACTTTTTTTTTTTTTTTTTTTTTAAATGCATTGGAGTTAAAAGAGTGAATCCTGTAACACTGGGCACAGTAAATTTAATATGGACACAATATTGATACACTTCTGCAGAGTTGCTTTCAAATTTTGCAAGTGACAGATTTTCCACCACATTTGTTTCAAGAAAGTTCAGATTGAATCTTGAATCCTTTTGTCTTTAGATCTAAGGCCTTACTTTGATGGTAATTGCATATGATGCTTTTAGGGACTCTTCGTATTAACTACTTAATTTCAACATTTTCTAAGCCATTATTAAAATAAAAAGTTGTATCTGCTAATACAATTTAACTGACCTGAGCTAATGTTAACTAACAATAAACAGTTGTATTTTTATTAGCTAAAAAAAAACAGATTAATACATACTGACACAAATGTAGTGCCCTTTATTAATGTTATTTAATACATTCATAAAAGTTTGCTGAGGGGAGTTTATTGAAAAGTGTAACCCAAAATTTACAATATTACAACAGTCATTACCTGAACACCTATTTTGGGATATTTTGGTTAGTAAGTATTAAGTAATAATTTGATCTCAGATTGACTGAAGCAATCAAACAGGCATCATAAAAATAAGTTTATTAAGAAAATACATACTTTGTGTAGCGTGTACACTGATGTCTTTCGCAGTTTAAATGACATGAGCCCTATGTTAATATTTTGTGAAAGTTGCATCCTAATATTGTATAGCAGCAGGACACAATGTATGAAGCTCTCATAATGTACAGGCACAACTACAGGATCTTGATCCTTTTGCCACAGTTCAAAACAGGGGCTGCTCTCTGTAGAGCAAATGGGCGGAGCTTGATATCCAACTCTGGACACAATGGGTGGAGCTTGACTGTCTAGCCACACCCTATTGCTAAAAATAACTAGGACAAGATCCACCCATTAGGCCCACAGATGTGAAGCTGGATGTCATTTGGCTCTGCAGTGAGCACCACTTGGTTTAAAGTGATTCAATTCTCCTCTGTCAGATGACTTTGCTCCCAAATCACAGGTCATTCAGTCTCTGAGACTATGTACAAAACACACAAAGGGAGTGCAAAATATTATACAAATCTATAAAACTCCCATTTCACCCCATTCCATAAGTAAACAACAATACCATAATGCTACCAAGTCTGTTTTCTTGTCAGTAGCCAAATCTTTTTTTTTTTTTTTTTCAGTGGAACTTCAGACCAACCTTTTTCTATGATAAATTATTAACCACAAACACATTGCTTACATTAGTACTTAAAGCATACACATAATTAAGGTCTAAATAAATATTTTGACATTTCATGGCTGTGGTTTCTGCTCTCTCAGTGGAAAAAATATATTGGATGCGTGAAATACAGTCACACTAAATCTCTAAAAAAAAAAAAAAAAAAATTCTGAGAAATGAAACAGATGGTCAACTATCCAAGGATAAGATGATATTCAGCAAGCTTTTATAGTGTTTATCCTTACACAGTGAACTAAACTCTGTCTTAAAAATGTACACTTCCATTCAAAAGATTGGTAAGATATTTTTAATAATTTTTTTAAAAGTCTCCCAAGGCCAAGTTACACTGCACTTCTGAGACATTTTAAGACCTGATTCAACATGTTCAGTCAAACAATTGCCAACCAACGCCAACAGATGCAGACAGGTAACACACTGATTCAACACAACCTGTCAAATGTGTCTGTTGCTCTTTGTTACTGTCACTTTTGATCGAATCAATGTGTCCTTGCTGAGTAAAAGTATTAATTTCTTTTTTAAATTAAAAAAAAAAAAAAAAATCTTAGTATCTTATCCCAAACCTTTGAACACTAGTGTACATGCTTTTATCTACAGAGAGTGTAGTAATCTCACCTCCACGTAACATTTAACCAGGTTTTTTCACCCAAAACCTGCACAGAAAATGAGTAAAGGTCTACTGATACATGCAAGAGTTTTAACATGTATCGGGTAGCATTTACACCATATCTCACTAAAACATACAAACACTTGATTTCAAATACATATCGCTTATCGAAAGGCAATAGTGCATTTCAGTTGTAAACACCTGCAGATTGTACCATCTGAACATCAAATTAATAGTGCTTTAAGTGCTTCTCCACAGTCGTACCATTATAGGGTAAATGTATAAAGAATACATATGGCATCTTATAGATGTGACAAGGCTACTGACCATGGCATCCAATGAAGTGTCATGTTTGTATATGATATAAAATCTCAGGCCTTTTAGACTGACTCCATGTCAGCCACAAAGGCAATGCAACTGAATTCAACCCAGGTGATATGAGCCTGAGCAATAATCCATCTCTTCACATTTGTGTTATAATCAATCAATTAGCCTATATATAATCAAGTGTAAAACCAAACATGACTGTCACAGGGTCACAAAAACCAATTTGTCTGCATTTTACCCATTTGCAGTTCACTCATTTTTAAGCCTTGACTGATCCAGTGGTGACTTTTCAGATTGGCAAACCCTGTAATGGCATTTCACAGTCATCATAACTTGCTCAGGCCTCATCGCTTGTGGCACTGAGACTCTCTTCCTGCTCTAACCTGCTGTTGGGAGCCACAGGTGAGGTCACGTTCAGGTAGCCTATCTCAGTGGACTGTGAAACGGGCACAGATGAGGAGATCTCCAGGCTCTTCACTCCAGACTCACCCACTTTGACTTTGCGAATGGCATCCAATATTCCCCATGAGTCACCGAGCCCAGGCTGAGGACTACAGCAAGATGCAATGTAAGATGTCACCATTTGTTTACTGAGACTGAAAAATAATCCCATAATGTACTATAGCCTCATCAGAAAAATAAATCTAAAATGGCAGACGAGGCAAGATTATATCTAGTGCTGTCAAACGATTAATCGCGATTAATCGCATCAAAAAAAAAAAACATTTGTCTTAGACATATACATGCATGTGTGTGTATTTACTTATACATAATAAATATTCACAGTACACACACATATATATTATGTAAACACAAACTTTTATTTTGGATGCGATTAATCGCGATTAATTGTTTGACAGCACAAATACCTACAGTTTATAAGTTTGAGGTCAGTAACTTGTTTTGGAAAGAAGTTTCCTATGCTCACCAAGGCTAATTTTATTTGATTAAAAATACAGTAAAACAGTAATATTCTGTTTAAGTATTAGAATCTAAAATTAAAGTTTTCTTTTTTTATATATTTTATATCCAGTATATATTCCAGTGATGGCAAAGCTGAATTTTCAGCATCATTACTCCAGTCTTCAGTGTCACATGATTCTTCAGAAATCATTCTAATATTTTGATTTCTTATTAATGTCAACATCGAAAACAGCTGTGCTGTTTAAAATAATATTTTTGAAAAATATTTTTGTGGAAAGCATGACACATTTTTTAGGATTTTTTGACAAAAAGAACATTTAAAAAAAGCATTTGTTTGAAATAGAAATCTTTTGTAACAATGTAAAATTAAAGTAAAATCTTTAGTCACTTTTGATCAATTTAATGCATCCATGCTGAATAAAAGTATTAATTTCATTTTAAAAAATAATTTCTGACTTTGTATAGTAGTGCATAGTAATACTTACGTAATAGTGTAATACTGTCTGCAATAGTGTAATTGACCTCAAATTATATAACCTCAAATTTTGTGTATTATGTATTTTTGATTGGACTGGATACTGAGTAAGGTGAAAGCCAGAAAAAATTATATTTCTGAATTGTACCTTGGAGTTGATGTCCACAGCTGGCCATCAGGATGAGCTCCAGAAGGATACATTTTCTTGACCTCCTAAAACAGAAACACGCAAAATTGTAGCATCAGTGCGATCTAAATGTTTCAAAATGTTTAAAAACTAATAAAAAGAAAAACTGCTAAATAAATGTGTACCTCAACAGTACACAGCGACTGAAGGTTTCTCAATGCGCGATCTAAAATTCCTATCTGATTGGCCAGTGTTAGAGTTTTTTCTTGCAGCTGTTTATTCTCCATCTCCAGGAATTTAACTCTAAGAGAGGACAGGACAAAGAGACAGTTAGGATGTTTCTGTGCTTTCCTGATAGATGCAGAAGAGGACATGAGATCTTCACCTCTGCTGGATAGTAGTGGCGGTTCTCATTCCATTGTTTCCCATCTCCTCAGCTTCACTTATTCGCTGCAGAAGTTCTCGTCTCTCTAGGAGGAGCTGGTCGTTTTCTTCTGTCACAGTCCTAATCCAGTCCTTCTCCTGCTCATAATGTAACACAATCAAGATGAAGAGCAAGTTCCACATGTAGTGTTAAAGGTCAGATCTGAAACACTCACTTTCTCTGAGAGACTTGTAGCAAGAGCCAGATCGTTCTCTAACTGCTGGATCCTGTGCTCATGTTGGGTGACTGTCTTCATGAAAATCTGTTTAGCTCTGCGCAGCTTGGTTTTGTGCTGAGACTGTTTCTCGTTGTATCTCCTGAAGAACATGAGTTTCACCATTTCATATTAACATACTGCATGTAATATCTGTACTTTTATAATCTAGTTGTACTTTTAGTCTATTTGTAGTAGGACTGAAGGCTGGAATACACTACACAAATATCAACAGATTTTAAAACACTAGGTGTCATACACTATAATGCCCGCCCATTGAAGAATGATACCTGATGTTAGTGTCAAGCTGCTGAACGACCAGCTTCAGTTCCTCCTGCAGTCTCTCAAACTCATGCTGGGAAGTCAGCAGCTGTTCTTCCAGCCTGTGGCAGCACTTCTGACTGCTTCTCTGCTGCAGGACACATTGGTAGTTCATAGTAAGGAGCTCCACTGGCACCTCATTTCAGCAGAATTCAGATTCAGTTTGACCCCACAAACCTCTTCTCTAGCTGTGTTAAGTTCACTCTCCAGCACCTGCAGCCGCGTCTCCAGCTCTTGTGTGCGGTGAGACATGTCCGAGTTGGTGCGTGTCAGAGTCGATTCCTTCGCCCTCAATGAGCGCACTTGCTGCTGGAGTTCCTCATCTTTCTGCTCAAGTAATTTCCTGTCAGGAAACACAGAAGGTCATCTTAGTCCACTACAAGTATACTGGCTTGTGACAAATGTTAATTTAGTTCATTTTTTTGTTATTTATATGATGAAATTATTTGTTGACATCCTTTTTGGTAACACTTTAGCATAGGGACCAATTCTCACTATTAACTAGTTACTTATTAGCATGGCTATTATTAATATATCGGCTGTTTATTAGTACTTATACACTTATAAAGCACATATTCTACATGAACATATTATACAACCCTAATCTTACCCAATATCTAAACTTAACCACTACTAAATATTAATAAGCAGCAAATTAGGAGTTTATTGAGGCAAAAGTCGTAGTTAATGGTTTGTTAATAGTGAGAATTTGGACCTTAAAGTGTGACCAACTTTTTCCATGATATATATATCAAACTATAACTATATCAACATGCAATATATTTTAATGAAAAAATACAAGACTAAAATGTAGTTAAAAATAAAAACTCTCTATATCCAAAATCTCTGTATTTTCTTTAACATAAAAAGAGTATAGAAGTCCACGAGTTTTCATGTTTGGGATTGCCAGAGTTTAAATCCACCATCAGAGCTTTACTCTTAAAAAACAAGATTTTTTTGCCCTGTGTTTTAATTTATCTTCACAACCTGGCAACAAGCACAACACTCTACACTACAGAAAAAGTGCAGATGATCTGAAAACAATGATAAATAGGCATGTTGGAGTTCAGCAATGTCCATATGCTCATACTGAAGTGTAATACAAAACAATGATATAATTTTGGAGACTTAAGTCATTGAAATTAATATGAGGAATTTCACTGTTTTAGCTTTTGAGAAAAGTTTTTACCAGTTTGGATAATGTAGAGAGTGTGTTCATTTTTAAAACAATTTAACAAAACAGGAAACTAGATAAGGTAAGATAACTGATATAAAAATGATAATATCTCTATATTTCTAATATTACAAGAATTGCAATATTTCTAACATATTTCTAATATTACAAGAATTGCAACTATTTTGTGTGTATTAGTTTAACCACTATGCAGCATGACTATAATACGACTAATTTTTCATTGACTAAAACTCCAGGACTTTTTCCAGACTCAACTAAAACTTGACTAAACAAAAAACAGGATAAGTTGACTAAATATGATAAAAACTAAAAAAAGGACATCTGACACAGGACTAAGACTAAATTAAAAAACAACTGCCAAAATGAACACTACTTGTGAGGCAGTGACCTGTCTGACCTCTGTAGTTGCTCCTCTTGCAGTCGGGCTCTGAGGGCAGATAGGTTATCACACATGTCTCTGGTGTCTCTCTCCAGTTTGCTGGATTCTCCTGCTCGGGCCTCCTCCAGACGCAGCTGGTGCAGTGTGTTCTTCAGTTGCTGCTGCAGTTCTACAACCTGCAAAGATGTTTAATTAGCATGTTCTTCATAACTGCAATACTACTACTGAAAAATTTCAATCTGCTATAAACACACACCTTCTTGTCAGCAGTGATCACATGTGCTCTCTCTGAATTAAGCTCCTCCATCAAGCTGCTGTTAGTCTGTCGGTTCTGAGCGCTTCTGGCCACCTCCAGCTCCAGATCTCTGACCCTCTGCTGGAGTCTCTCCAGCTCTACCACCTGTCCTGCTATGCTCCCCTCCAGCTGGGCTACTTTGGCCTGAGCCTGCTTCAGCTCCGCACACAGCTATCAGAAGCAGAATCATAATGATTATGAGCATTAAAATCAACAGAAAAACAATCATACATTTTAAGTGTAATTTAAGTGTCCAAATACTTTTTTTTTATTTTTTTTTTACCTTGATCTTCTCCTGGTCTAGGAGTGCATTGTGTCTCTTAAGGTCTAGATTTTTCTCTCTCTCATAGCGCAGCTCTCGCTCTGCAGAAGTGAAAAGATGCTGGGTTCTCTGAAGGTCCTGTCTCAGCTGTTTGTTCTCCTCTCCCTTCTGTTGTAGGAGTGAGTCTTGGGCCTGTGGACAACCACATTATGGTCACGTTATGAATGGCAACATTAGGTTTAGAATTCTATTATGCAGGTACTAAGAATGTTTTGTGCATAAATAAAAGTAAAAATGAATGTGAATATATTTGTGTGGGTGTATGGGTGACTGGAAAGCAGGGCTGACCTTAGCCCGGGCCTGAGCTTCACTGATCTGGGCCTGCAGGGCCAGCTGGTGTTGGCCGGCCAGCTGTCTCTCCTCCTCCAGGGTGGAGTGTAGCTTACTCATCTCTGACTTAACACAGGCCAGCTAGAGGAGGAGCAGATAACATCAAACAATTTACAGATTATTCCAGCAAACAGCCCAAACACCCCATGTACACTACCGTTCAAAAGTCTGGGGTCAGCAATTCAATTTTTGTCCTTTTTAAGTTGACTGCTTTACAGCAGTAAAATATAAATTAACTGTGAGTTCTGTTATTGTGTTAGTACAGTTATTAATAACAGAATAAGTGCAGAAATGCTTTAAAAATCACTAATTTGATGAGATTTATACTTGGTCTTAATAAATAGAATGTAATATAAAAATATAAAATAGAATTTTATTTTCATTGTTTTTTTAATGTAAGCAATAAAATAGAATTTTAGTTTCATTGTTTTGTTAATGTAAGCAATGTTTAATTAAACTGAAAAATGTGCCAACATTAAGTTGGTACATGAATTTAGATTGGATTAAAAAACAAAAAAAATAATGAATGACTCATTTTAGAACATGTATTAGACAAGAATGAGAACCAAAGCAAATACAATTGAAATTCAAAATATCAAAAAAGACAGTAAATACATTTATAATGCTACAAAAGATTTCTGTTTTAAATAAATGCTGTTTTTTTTTAACTTTCTGTTTTGAAATGTATCACAGTTTCCACAAAAATATTAAGCAGCACAACTATTTTCAACATTGATAAGAAGAAGAAATGTTTAATGATCACCTAATCAGCATATCAGAATGATTTCTGAAGAATCATGTGACACTGAAGACTGGAGTAATGGGTGCTGAAAATTAAGCTTTGCCATCACAGAAAAAAAAATATATTAATTAAAAACTTTTTTTTTTTTACTGTATTTTTGAACAAATTAATGCAGCCTTGGTGGTCGTAAGAGACTCTTTCAAAAACATTAAAAAAAAAAAATCTTCATAACCACAAACTCTCGAACAGTAATGTACAAAAATTATTCAGGAAGCAACAGCCACAATAGTGGTCATTCAGATATAATGGTTGTTCACCAGCCTAGATCTTTAAAATACCAGGCCACACTGTCCCTAAAAATCCACGGGAATCTTACCTGACAACGCCCATTATCCTCTGCAGCAGGCTTGTGGTTGGCCGTGTGCTCCTGTGATGCTCTGGGTAGCTGCTCTCTAGCATACTGGAGCTGCTGTTTGACATGCAGGAGCTCCAGACTGAGTCTCTCCCTCTCGCCGTCAGTCTGAAGCCTCTCATGGGCTTTCTCGCTGAGCTCCTTCTGTAGCTGCATCACATGCCCACGCTTCTCCATCAGCTCATCCCTAACAGACACAAAATATCTCACGACATGCTTTTTACAGAGACCTGGAGCTTATATTGAAGATGGGATAATGTCAGCTATATTGGACAAAAGACTGCCATATAGAGATGAAAAAGGAGGAAGTATCTGTGACAGGGTGTCTTACCTTAGAGTGTTGTGCTCCTTCTCCAGTCGAGTCAATTCTGTTCTCAGTTTGTCCACCATAGAATTAAGCTCTGCCACCTGTCCCCTGCTGTCTCTCAGGTCCTCTTCGGCCTGGCTGTTCTCTGTCTGAAGTGTCAAGTTGTCCTGGAGTCGTGTCTGAGCACGCTCCAACTGGGCTACCTACAGAGTACAAACATAGCCTCAGTGAGTATTTGCAAATGGATTGCACTCTTTGCAATAGAACCCTATAATTTATTTCCCTTAACTTTTATTACCTTTTCCTCCAAAATTCCTTTTTCTCCTTTAATCTGTGTGAGGTTCTTGTTAAGCGTCTTTCCTTGTCGACATTCTACCTCTAGTCTCTGGACCTCAACACGTAATTTCTTCAGCTCCTCATGATCTCTTTGCATGACCTGTCCACAAAATAACCATGTGGAATTTATGGTTTCAGATCACTTTCTTATAACTCTTCTAAACAAATGCATAGTGCTATATGAATAATGAACAACTTTCCAGGACTTTAAACTGTATTTTACGATGAGTCATTTGTGGCAATGACATTACCTCTTTTTCCATTTTGAGAGCAGCCTTGGCTACAGATAGATCCACCTCCAGCTGTTTCCTCCAACCTTTTTCTTCAGCAAGACGTCCCTCGAGGAACTTAAGTCTTTCTTGAATGCTCTCGCTCAGCTTTGGATTAAAAGATAATGAAAATATCATTTATCCTACCATACGATTAGAGGGTACAAGTAAGGGTACAAGTTTTCAATGTGTCTTAACCTTTACCTCAGAGTCAGTCCCATGAACTTCATCCTTCTTCTCAGGTTTCTTACTATTTCTCTTACTCAGTTCTTCCTCAATGCTTTTAATCTAGAACCAAAATCATTCAGTCTCCACATTCAGGTGTTTACTTATCAAATTTAGCCCAGTGTGGATGGATAAAAACGCACCTTTCTCTGTAACTCCTCTATCTCACACTCATGTTGCTCCCGCTCCTCTTTCGCTGCGTTCTGCGCCTCCCCCAGAAGCGCCTCCAGCTCCTCATTTCGCTCCACCAGCTCCTCATGCTCACGCTGCTGCTTCTGCAATCTCCTCTCCAGCTCTCGCAGATGGCTGTCCTTATCTTCAGACTCTCTCCGACACCTGCCATCACACAACTGCCACATCAGCATCTTTAAAGAGTGGAAGTAATGACATGTACAACTTTTAGTACTATAAAAGAAGACAAAGCTTCACCTTTTGTGGAGTATCTCATCCTCTGCATCCACTGACGGATCAGGATTGACATTATTCTCAACACCCTGACAAAAAAAGCATTCGTAAGTGCTCTCAAAGGAAACTATTGAAATATCATGATTATATATATTCGATCTAGTGCTTTTAAGAGAACACTGTAACAGTATGCATATCTACCTGTGTAGGGTGTATTTTATTTTGTTCTAAAATTATGTTGATCCCTTGATCCGAGTGCAGCTTCGATTGTTCAACCTGTGGCACACCCAACATGGCAAATTATATCTGTCCTGTGTTTGCAAATAAGACTATCTAGAAAAAAAGAATGCTTTGCTAACTTGCAGCTAGTGGCACTAAAAATACAATTTTGAAAACAATTATTCTTGCCAGTTTAAGAAGAGTCCTCCTCTCTGTGTCCAGGGAGCGAACTCTATCCCTCAGCACACGAATCTCACTATCCAGTCTTTCATTGCGTTCCTTGGCCTTCTGCAGCTCCACCATATCTGTCAAACATTGGGATTACAACCAGTACACATCATTTGAAATGTTTTTATGGTTCGTTCTGTCTTTATGTACAGCACTTTTGTCTAAACCCCAAGTGTTTTATATATAAACTTGAATATAGTTATAAACCACAAACAAATGTGAGAGGTTTTTAAAGAGACACGTGATATCTTGCTGCAGTATCAGACACAATCTCACCACACTGTTTAAGCTTGTCTACTTCCTGTTTCAACTGCTCCACTTCCTCCCCAGTTTTCTGCAGGTCAGGTACTGAAATGAAAATTTTGTTTTGAGTTTACATTACGTGCTAAGGCAAAATAGCAAACAAAATTATAAAACTAGATTTTTACATTTTCTAAAGATGCCATGAGTGATGCTTTGTCATGTAAATGTGAATGGGGTGTTCTGTATGGCCTGTCAGGGCAAAATAATAGTAGTCTAGTTGCTTAAAAAAGCAGTAATTACTATGGATGCATAATATATTAGAAACATATTGGTTGATGGTAAAGGTTTTTTATTGTGTCAGCATCAGTTAATATTCATTATTTAATTGTTCACACTCATTACTTCTATTTTTACATTTAGATTGCATTAACGAGACCGTAATCTAATGCTGGTGTAAAAGTTATTTAAAAAACAACTGCACTGTTAAATGTAATCTTTAGCTAATCTCAAAATGAATTTCCAATTTTTATACTGCACATATTATAATGTTGTGATGCTTACATTCACATGTAGCAATTAAAAAAAAATACTAACTTTAATTTTTAGGGTTTTTACCCTTACATTTGGGGTCAGTAAGATGTTTCTGAAAGAAATTAGCACTTTTATTTAACAAGGATACATAAAATTGATCAAAAGTGACAGTAAAGACATGTAATGTTACAAAATATTTCGATTTAAAATAAATGCTTTTCAACTTTCTATTCATCAAAGAATCAAAGGTTCCACAAAAACACTGCTTTTAACATTGATATTAATAAATGTTTCTTGAGCACCGAGTCAGCATATTAAAATGATTTCTGAAGGATCATATGACACTGAAGACTGGAACAATGACTGCTGAAAATTCAGTTTTGCATCACAACAATAAATTACACTTTAAAAATATATTAAAATAGAAAACTCTAATTTCAAATTGTAATAATATTTCACGATGTTACTGTTTTACTGTATTTTAGATCAAATAAATGCATTCTTAAGAGACATAAAACAAAAACTGTGCCCAAAACCCCAAACTTTTGAACTGTCCTATATGTAGACTATAATTTTATAGAAAAATTTCGAATTTTAATATCAGTCATTTACCTGCAATAACACAAAAATAATTATCATCCGCTTACTAACATCAGCCAGAATTTTACTACCACAACATAGCATCACTAATAATTACAGTTAGGGCTGTAATCTGAATGCTGAATTTACTTACCACAGAAGTTTTGGACCTTACGAGCAAGATCGAGTTCATCCGTCAGGTGGCGAATCTCTTTATGTGCCATAGCAAGACGACTTGATGCCTCTTCCAGATCCCTCTCCAGCCTCTGGCGGTCTGTGCGTTCTCTATTGAGCTCTTCACTGTGGGCCTACAGGGGACAGATCATTCAGTGAGACATAAACCTGGCTTCACTGGCTGGACAAGCAAGGTGCATGTCAGCATCCATGCGTTTTTAACATGCATAAGCCACAGAACACAGGTGAAGCTGAATGTGGATCATGTTTCAGTGTGAACAGAGTTTAATATACACCTGCACCCTTATAACTATTAACAACAAGTATGAATGAAAGGGATCCATATTGCTGTTAGGGTCCAGAGTGAAAATAAGAGGAGTTAATGTGATCATGCTAAGCTCAGCATGTGAGAGGATATCGTTATTCTCTGCTTTGTGTTCAACCAAGGCATGCATTATTTCATGAGGTGACCATGGAGCTGCCCTAATCTGCTTAAGTGGATCATCCTGTCTAGGACAATATGGAAGGTTCCACCTCTCTTGATTTACATTTCTGTCATGCCTTTTTTATGACAGGTACGGAAACATACAGGAAGGTTCTGTGCTCTTAGTGTCTTGCGCACACCAAAGAACTTCCTCCAAGGACTCTGAACTGATGATTCCTGTCCATTTAGGGAGGGACAAAGAATCAGGAGAAATTATGATGCAGAACATATAAAGAGATGGACAATGAAACACTTAAATATAGATAAATGGGATATGACTACAGCGCGCTGCTTTTGAAGTTGCTGCCTGCTCACGGGACACACACGAGGTCTTCTCACCTTATTCATGTTTTCTTTTTGCTGCCTGAGTTCCTCTTCCAATGTGTGATGCATATGATCCAGCTCTTCCTGATTTCCATAAGAGAGGAGATATTAAAATGACCATAAAACTAATGAGCCACAACTGAGGTATTACTATTAAGAGAATGCTCCACATTTTTAACACATATATTTCTTATTCAATATTATCGTATTAATGTGTACATGTTATACATTTGGCAGATGCTTTAATCCAAAGTGCATTCAAGGTTACCATTTGGCTGATTCCACAGTTAGCATTTTGTGTATCGTAAATAAAATTGAGATATTTTAATGGTATACCTGTTGGCCTACATGAACACTATTACTGATATAAAGTTGTATTTCTCATAGTACCTGTAGATGCACCTCTCTGAGGTTGCCAGTGAGGGTCTGGGTGTCCAGTTTTCTTTCTGCAGCCTCCAGTCTCTCCAGGAGAGTGACTCTCTCCACCAGCAGATAGGCTACCTGCTCACTGGCACTGCTCTGGCTGATCTCTGCTAGACCCTCCTGCTCCAGCATCTCCACCACCTCCTTACACTGGGAGTCTGACACATACAACAAATAATTTAAGACCACTTACTGGACTATAAGCACATTGTGCAGAATGCAGGAGCCATGTTCTGAACTGAATACTAGTGTACCACTTACTGCATACAGTGCAGCATGCACTAAATACGGCAAACTTTTTTTTTTATCACCTCAGAAATAAAGTTATTTTGGATTTTTATCTAATTCTATGTTTTAAAAACGTCTTGTTATTTTTAAATTAAATTAAATTGAAAAAACGTTAAATATATGATGAAAAACTAAAAAAAATTAAATGAAAATGAAAAACTGTTGCCTTGTTCACACCAAAGATGATAACTATAATAATCATTCTAATTCTAGAGAGAATAGGAAAGCGCACACCATAACTATGATGATAATGACAAGAAGGAACAATTATTTTTTTTCCAGCTGAGGAACGACAAAAACATTCACAGCCAATCAGAATCCACTAATTTTAAAGAGCTTAAGCTTTTAAAGCAACAGACAACATTACTGCTGCTTATAAAATAATCCGAACATTAAGGTCTGTTGGTGTAGTCACTAATATGCTGTAGTTATTGCTATAGTTATCTTTATAGTTATTGTTCTTGGTGTGAACAGGCCTTGTTGAGGTTGAAGTAGTGAAAAATCTAAAACTAAAACTGAAATACAAATAAATTAATAACTAAAGAGAAATAATAAATAAATAAAAAATAAATCAGATCATATAAATGGGGAAAAAATGTATATAAACTACAAAAGAAAATTATTAAAACAAACTAAAGTTAAAGTGAAAAAATATCAAAATAAAAGCTAATTCAAACTATTAATAAATATTATAATATTATACAAATAATATTAAAATAATACTGGTAAAACATCTTAACTCTTGGTTGTCAGATCAAATGAGAAAAGAAAATTATGGTCCAGGTCCAGCCAAGCACACTGCATTGTGGGATACAGTACTCTACACAGCATGCGCTATAATATACTGTACATTTGACAAATGTAGTAGCTGATCTATGAGTTCTATGCATACAGAAAATGTACATAGTGTGCACACTAGAGAATACTGTATGCATACTTATATTTAGTACACAAGTATGCATAATGCAAAAGTAGTATGAGTATTATGCAACCAAGTACTCACTGAATACAATCTATTTTATTTCAAAGTATGTTAAAACCAACATGAGTTAAAACTCACCCTGTTGGTGTTTCATTAGGGCGAGCTCAGCACGGAGCTGTTCACTGTCACGTTCGTGCTCTGCTGTAAGAGATTCCCGCTCCTCCAGCATGTTTCGAATATGCTCCACGTAATTTTCCACCTTGAAAAAACCCCACCAAAACAACCACCCAGCACAGCAAAAGCATTACAGAAGCAGTTTGTTTTGGTCAGGAAACAGTGTGGTCATGTTACAGTGTTGATGAGGGAGACCATCATTAGCTATTCTTTAGGGTGGGTGGATGCCCGGCCTGCCATCTGCTGGCTCACCTCTCTCATCTCGCTGGCCTGCTGTGTGCGTAAAGTCTGCAGGTCTTCAGTGGCCGCGGTCAGGCTGCCCTCGCTGCGCTGGAGCAAACGCCACAGGTGCAGCTCACGCTCCTCCGCTGGAGCCTCAGGGGACACACCGTCCCTCTGCAAGCGGAGGGTGAGCTCGTCCAGCTCCTTTTCCTTAGAAGGAAACAAAACAATGAGCCTTCTTTTTTCTAGATGAGGCCTGGGTTACTCGACACCGTCTTCAACACTCTGTCACCCTGTCAACTGCACATCTAATTGCTCGGTGTTAAGTATGTCTCAAAAGGTGCCTAATATCTCACTATACTGTCTCATTAAACAGTGTTTCTTAAATGGGGGGGTTGGGACCCACTAAGGTTTTAGAATGATTCTAAATAAATTATATTTTATTAACATTTGTATTCAGCATATAGATCAGTGGTTCTCAACCACTGCAAACCTCAGTAAACGTCCAAGGGGATGCTTAAGATAATTTAAAATAAGACAAAACAAGATTTTAAATAAGCTAAAACAACTATAAAACAAGATTTATTTTTAATTTCAATTATTTTCCCCAACAACTATCATTTTTCTTAAGAACCAGGGTTCCAACAGCCCAGGAAAAACCTGGATATATGAGGAAATTTTAAACGTGAGATTTCTAGACTGAGAAAAGTTTGAAAAATGATTAAAGTCATAAAGTCATGGAAATTTCTATAATGAATATCTATTAAGCGCTAAATATTTTTAGTAACACTTGCGGAGAAATTGCCTTTTAAAAAATAATTTCAAAAACCTTATTCCATAATCACTAGAAGAATATAAATAATAAAAATAGAAGAAACTTTAATATAATTTAATATAATTTGATTATAGTTCTTTTATATTGACAGTGTAATTAAAAAGCAAGCAGCTTTGTTATTACAGCAGAAGTTTTTACAGCACCAATACTGTCGCTGACCAGAAAGTGAAATATAAGCCTTAAAAGTGTAATATAATTTCTGTAATATAATTTAAGCAGAGATACCAGAAGAAATATTGTGTGTGTTGGACTTTGGGGTTACAAAAGATTGAGAATTACTGTCACAAATTCATTTCATTTGATGTACTAATAAAGTACAGATTATTACACCTGTTGAAATGAAAAACAACTGCTCTTGTGTGGTCAAGCAACAAATCTGTTTTTGTCTGACAACATAATTAAGTTGGCTTGAGAAAGCCAACTTACTGAAATGCTATTTAAACTTCTT
>JAFVLL020017563.1:0-39494 GCA_021397915.2 Tor tambroides | reverse complement strand
TTGGATGAAAGCGTCTGCAAAATTACTAAATGTAAATGTAAATCATTTTTTATTCATATTTTGAATTGGCTTTAATTTTTATATTTTCAAGTTAATTTTAATTAACATCGTAATAATTTAAAGTGTTAAGTGTAAACTTTTTAAACTTCTTAAACTTTTTTTTAATTTTTTGAACTTTATTAAACTTTTCAAACTTTATTACACTTTTCAAACTTTTTTAAACTTTATGGTCCGGCTTTCTCAAGCCAACTTAAAGTTTGTCTCGACAAACTTTTTTATCTAGTTACAATTACAAGCATATTAAATGATATTCATTAACTAACCTTTCATGCTTATGTCATATTTATAAACATAAAAATGACGACACCATACCTCTCTTTTTTCCATGGCCGAGTACAGCTCAGCTGGAGTCCGTGCATCACTTGCAAATTAGCCAAGAGTTTTTATGGGAACAAAATTTAGATTGTGGTTTCCAGCATTTGCCTCCGCCCATGGCAGTTTCTGACCTAATCATCACTTTATTGTAATAAAGAAAAGCATAAAACATAACTCAACGTGTTACTGAAGTTTGCATGCCTTCAAATTGAACTCAGTACAGCTTAAGCAACAACCTTTATAAACAAACAACACTGCAGCTGTAACAAATGACTAACTACACGAGATCTTCTGCATAATCCCAAATCCATTATCATCCGTCATCAAATGTTTCTCTCACATATTCATAATTTATTTGCAGTCACGAGTGTATTTGACAAGAATAACGTTGCTTCGTGCTCTACTGGCTGTTTTACTGCAATGTAAAAAGTTTCCTAACCCTAGCACAATCCAGTCCGCTAATTTTGGCTAGCGGGCTAGTTCGCAGGTATTATGCACGAGCTTATTTTCATATCCTCCAGACGCCTGTTAAAAATAAAACAAATTACGATTGTCGTTGTCCTTCAAAATCGATTTGAAACAATTAATGATGTCTGTATGTTTGCAAATATTGATGCAACAGTAGATTGTCGTATCTTCTGAGGCCTACCAAGTGTTTTGTTGCAGCTGCTAGCAATAGCTTGTACCGAGCGCCTAGGCAACGGGTTAAACCATTGCGCGGACAAAAAGGGGGGAGAAGGCTGCGTTGAGAAGTTTCACGTTAGCTCAGCAGATGGCGGTGTTTGCTCTATAAATCAATAAGCAACTGCAAAGTAAAATGTAGATCCAGCACTGAATGACTGAACTCAATTAATATTTTTTGTTATATTAAAATAGAATTTAAAAAAAATAATGCATTTAAAACAGTAAAAACAGTAATGTTGTGAAGGTTTTTTTTTTCAATTTAAAAGAAATGTTTTCTATTTTAATATATTTTGAAATTTAATTTATTACTGTGATGGCAAAGCTGAATTTATCTATCTCAGATCTGCAATAACCCATATTTCTTTAATGCAGTCTCAGGGTGAATTGAAATAAGTGAACTGGAGTCACATGTATAAAATATTCATTTATTAAAGTAAATTAAATGTGGGAGGCATGCTGTAAATCACTACATGTACAAATCCCTCCCTGTGTCTAAACTAAAACAAACATGAATAAACTGGATAAGTGTTAAATGTAAATATCAAATTTAACACTAGCTCAAAAAGATTTAAAGTGGAGGAATTGGGCATTCCTTTATGGCACAGTATTTTACATGTCATTCCATAACAGAAGCATAAAAGCTTTTATAAGATGGAAGTCCTCATATGTGTAAAGCCAGACATAATGTACAATGGTCATGTGCTTGCACAGTCAGACAAAGATTTTATATTTTCCATCAGCTGCATTAATTTACATGTTTAGTTCAGCCCTGTTTTTCCACTCTTAAATATCTACAGATTTTTTTATATAGAACAGGCATTTTTTTTTCTAAAAGAATGTGCTTTCCTGAGTGCATAAAGTTAATAAAAACACATTATTTAGTGTAGTAAGAATACCTCAGTATCATGGATTTAAAAAGGAATTTAACAATGATGTAAATTGACCAGTTTTTTCAAGCTCATTCACTTTCTCCCAACAGTGCAATTTTTTTTCTGTGGTATCTGAAATTATGACTGAAGTCTCTCATAACAACATACATTATCTGCCCTCATTTTCTGGTGATATTGCAGCTTTTGAGCTCATAGAAGAGAACATATGCCTGATTGGACTGAAGCTTCTCCTCTGTTATTTCACCAACGCTGTGAAAGAAACAGAGCATTAATGTTTAAAAATTTTCCTCTGCTGTATGAATTAAATGACATATTATATCTAAAAAAATCCTAACATCATCAAACAAACCAATAATATAATTTACCTATATTATCTCTAATAGGAGCAAATTACTATTCTTGTATATCGTGTGAGAAAACTGGCCATTATTTAATAGCATAAAAAAGGTCTGAGAAAAACTGCACCCACCATGAATCATTATAGTAGCACCAGCCCTCCTCCTCTCGACATGCAGCAGTGTAGTGACCCATATTTACTGTGCCCGAATGATTACACAATGCATAAAGATCATACAGCACTGGACCTGAAAGCAAACATTCAGTAATATTTCATACACCTCTGCACATAACGATAACCATAAAGTGCATGATACTCATTTAGATATTAACAGCTCACCACAGTCAACAGGTCCAAATGGCCCTAAATCCAGCCCATTCAAGGGGAAGGAAACTTGCACTGTGCTCTTTGAGATTGAGTACCTTGACATGGTAAATCGATTCAAGTCTGAGATGGCAAGTTAAATCAATGTACCTTTTGTAAAGCGTGTACATGGTCACAAGACCTTACACTTACTTCTCCACACCACAGATGACCGATCACCATTTGATTAACTCAGCATTGACTAACTGAAAAGGATACGTATTACGAGGATTCTAGGAAACCTTTGGATGGTCAGTCTCTTTGTGCTCTCGGTGCGACGGTTACACCGCTCACACATCTAAGAAACATACACATCCATGGGTAGCAGCAGAAATTCCCATTTTAAATGCAATCAAAAACTGGCCTTGTTTTTCACTCACCGGTGAGTTTTCTTTATCAAGTTTTTCCTCTTGTGAAAAGAGGTCTAGACACTCTCTCAGTGTGACAGTTCGTCCATAATCACTCTTCTGCAACACACACATAAACAAAAATGATGACACATCATCTGCACAATGCCAGACGGTGAGGACAGGACATAGAGTGTTACCTTTGGGATGGGGAGTGACAGGTCGCAAAACACGTCAAAGGTGTTGGAGTAATGGGAGCAGACTGAACAGTGCAAGGAACTGCGCAGTTGACCGGAGAACAAATCTGTGACAGAAGGGAAAAAATATTTGAGCACCAGGATTTAAAATGGGCTGAAGTTTAAATAAAAAATAAATAAATAAATAAAGAACAGGGTTTTTTTATTTAATTTACTAAATAATCAATAGACTACAACAATAAAAACATACATTATGATGATCACAATTATATATTTTATATTAATATTTTACCTTATTTTACTTTGGTATTTTACTGTTTGTAGACATTTATACACACACTCACATATAAAATAAAATAAAAAATAAAAAAAATCTACAAAATCCAGAAATGCACTGAAGGATTAATGGTCAAATGTTTAAAAAACAAACAAACAAAAAAAAACCTAAGCATGAATAAGGTGTCATGCAAACAAAACAGTTGTATCATGAAACTCTAGATACCACAGACTGATAGTTCTTTTACATACAATCTAGAATTCACATCATTTACTACATGACAAGAGCTGACTGGCCGCTGCTGATTCTGCAGCCGATAAGACTGCTTGCTCAACATTTAAATAGTCTGATTCAGGGTTTGCTGTAAGTTAGTAAACCTTCCACCTCCCCCAGCTCCACATGTCTAGATCTGTTACGGGATTTATATATGCCTATTCATGCAAAATTATTCATTAATTTTATTGGTAAAACTGATTATTATCATATCACTATTTTAACAGTGCTACTACTTACCAACAATTTTACTGTCATCCCTGTCAAGATGCCTCTGCCACATAGCAAAAGCCTCCTCTGAAATTCTGCAGGAGACAATGAGTGATTTAAAGGACATAAATGACTCCAGATCAGTTTGCTCCTTTCAAGATCTGTCTCTTTGTGGGGTACCTGAATCGTGTGTATGTTGGTTCCTTAATTTCCATAACTGCAGGACGTTTGGATGGACGACGGTTAATTTCTGTATGTAGCCTGTCCAGGAGGAACCGCAAGAACTCCTGAGCATCTTGCTGACTGTGTGAATGAGAAATGAAATGGATCAATTATTTGTCTGCAAAATATTATATATATATATATATATATATATATATATATATATAACAACTGAGACTGATATCTTGAAACTCCAATACCCTAACACATATTTTAAATACTGTGTTAATCAGAGAACTCTGAAGAGATATCTGTAATAATTTGTATTGAACATACCTATAGCCACTGAAGTAAGGCACTGACTCTTTAAAGATGTGATAAAACTTCCCAGGATTCACTGTGGTTTCCCCACCATCACATTCCCACAAGCCAGCGAAAACTTTAGAGAATTCTACAATAAAGTAAGAAGATGAGGAGTAAAACTGATAGATAAAATGTAAAATAAAATAATTCAAAGAAATCCTTTTAGTATTATTTTTAAATATCCATGCAGCTCCAAACCACTCAGATTTTGATTTTCTATACCACTTCACCCCTAATAAATAATGTTTAAATGACAGCTGAAGTGTGCCTACCATTCATAAGCACAGGTTCTTGTTTGGAATGCTTGTCCTGAAGGTACGTTCTCATCAGACAGTAGTCCCGAAGACTACGAGTGTGAGAGAGACACTGCACAATGGCATTGAGGAAACACTACAAACAAAAGAGAACGTCTGAATATGTATGGGGGAGATTTTTTTCTTGCAAACATAAGCATTAAAACCTGTCTGTCAATTAGAACATACAGTATTTCCAACGTTACGCAGTCCAACTTGTCCATTTCCCAGTTGCAGCTCTCTCTGCAGGATGAAAAATGACAGCAGTTGACTGTCAGTGTGACTTCCTCAATTACATCACAAGCGGCAACAGGTTTGCCATTTACTGTCCCTCCTGCAGTGACTGAGTGTCCATTTATAGGTCTATGATCCAATTATAACAGAGAGGGAAGACACTATCATGTATGACACTGAGGTTAAGTCCAGATATACTTAACTCGAGGTGAGCGCCACAACAAATGTATTTTATGCTCTTTTTTATATTAATTATTAATATGGTTCGCAGATAAGCTAAGCCTGTTGTTTCCAGCATATAAGAGATGACACGATAGGCCTATAAATAATATGTGCCATGTGCCAAACGCACTAATACAGCAGGTTTTAGACAGAATGTGTCAATGGCATAAAACTGCTTTACCTCGTTGTCTGTCACCAGCAGGAGTCCCATGATGGATGTGTATAGTACAGACTGTGAAATGTCCACGTTCTCTGGCTGAAGGACTTTTTGAGTGACTAAAGTTCGGCACAGGGCCTGACACGAGTTGTCCATTGCAGTGGATTCAGCTCTTGGCATTACCACGTCTGTGTGCCGCACAACCCTGCCAATGATCCTGTGAATGAAATCATGAATAATGAAAACTCCTTTGAATATCTTATTTATTAAGCAACTATAGCTATTGATCGTTCTATTGCTAAAACCTTTGGTTTGTGATTCTGCCCTCCTCCCAGCATGCACTGTAGCATGAATATTTAATATGGTCACATTCAGTTTTGCAATGAGGGAAACTTGACATTTTATGTTCAGTCAAGACATTTATTTAAAAATAAGTCAGTTAATTAAAGGCCATGCAGACTGCTACATTATCTGTTCTGATTTTAACTGATTATTTTCCATTTAAATTGAATATAAAGAGAAGTGATAATTCACTTGGCTATAGATAAGGCAGAACTGTTAACAGCTGCATATAATCTTTACTAATTGGTTTAAAACCATTAAAATAACAGAGAGAGAAATAGAAGCGCTTGAAAATTAAAAGGAAAAAACAGCAAAAACCAAACAAAATAAAATAAAGATGTGCTGTTTTTAAAAGATATATTTCCAATAAAAGTGCATTAATTACTCACCCTTAAAAACCCAGTATCGTCTCCACTTATTTTCCGGTTGATGGTCAGTGAGCGCCAGTGTTTCTATCCAAACATCAAGTCCAAATTGAAAGTGTATAAGCGCTACTGTGCTCTCATTACACCTGCTGTTCACCTGTCTGTCCTGTCGCTGTGTTTGTGAACGAGCTTTAATCATGGCTAATCTTTCCTCTCTCTTTAGGACCTTCTATAATTAGCCATGTCTTCGCCTTTGCTTAAGAACAGCTTTGACACTGAGAGGAGACTGTGTCTGCACGCTACTCACAGTCACTATATTAAACTGCAATTGCAGCACATGTTATGAATAATTACTGGAAAGTATCCCAGTATCAATGTTAATGGAGAGAAATAATATGTATTAATTATGTATTAGTAGGTGAAAAAGAGGTTAGTTGTCACACTGGGAGGTTGTGGAAGTCAAAATAGCTGTATTTTACTAGCCTAGGTTTGAGTCAAAAGTCTACACAAATGTATGTTTTCTCTAGCAGTAGTTGTGTATGCTTATGCATCCATAAAATATACTTTATCTTTTTAATTCAACTCAATATTGTATTTTTGTTCAACATATTCTCATGCCAAAAAAAAGGTTTATACAACATGACTGAAAATAATGTCATTAAAAACTGTAGTAAAAGTGGAAGTTGTCAGTTTATTGAAAACAAAATGGTAACGATTATCCACTGAAATGAAAATGGGAATGAATTGCCTTTTTTTATAAACGGCACAGAGTACCTACAAACAAAGACTGTATGTAGTTGTGTGTATTTATAAATTTATATATATATATATATATATATATATATATATATTATTCTATAAATTAATATTGAAAATTTTAACAATTTAAGTTATGTTGCCTGCATGTGAAAAGAATTTAATTCAACACTTTTGTCAAACAAAATCATTGATATGACTAACCATTTTAAAATAAAGTTTACTCACTAGTAAATTTAAATCATTTTTATTGCAGGGAAAAAAAATCTCTTCAGTTTTAATTATTTAATTGCCATTGACATGACGTGCATGCAATAGTAAAAGTGAAAACTAGCACTAATCTAGGTGAAATAACAGGTCAACTTTTATGGAAGTCGTCAGTTTATTGAAAACAAAACGGTAACAATTATGCACTGAGATGAAAATGGGAATGAATTGCCTTTTTTTTAATAAACGGCACACAGTACCTATAAACAGACTTTGCAATAAAGCAACTGTATGTAGTTGTGTGTATTTTTTGCGACTTTGGAGGCCCCTGCAGTTACTGTCGTAAATATACCACTGTCATAATTACAGTGGATTGTTGTACACGTGCATTTATTGCTGCCGTGATGCAATCCGCTCTTTTAACGGAATTTCTTACCTGCTCTTCAAACTTACACACTCCTGGAACAGACATATGAGGGAAGCGTTGGAAAGAAGCAATTCGCCTTATTATAAGTCACTGTACCATTACAATGATTTTGAAACCGATATTTCAAGTTAAAAACGTAAATACAGTTGCTTTATATGTCAAGAGGAAATAAGCATTTAGGCAACATTCAGGTTATATCAATGAAAGACTTGCAGAACTGTTAGCCCTGAGGCTACCAAAGTGCAATGACAAAAAGTCTGGACTCTTCTAAGATTAGTTACCGTTCAGATTGCACAAATGTTGTTGTTTATTAACTATATGAAATGGAAATGGTGCGCAATTTAAAGGAATGAGGAACTGAGAGATGGTTCTCATGTCCCATAGCCTAAACCATAAATTTAACAAATACCACACAGTATTCTCAATGTAAAAAAAAGTTAAGGTTAAACAAGAAGCATAAATCTAATATGAAATATTCTCATGAGATATCTGACACAACAAACATTCACATGTGAAGTATACAAATATAGCTACATGACGTCATTCTCACAGTTTCTAGACAGGGTGTAAGACAGCAGCTGCGTGATCTCATTTGTCCTGAGAAAGTCGGCTGTCACGGTCACAATAAAAGTGAAATTCTGTGTTTGTGAATGAACCACTGAACTGGAAAGCACCGGTGGCCCTGGTCTATGTGTCTGGCATCTCCACATCAGAGTTAAGGTTGAGTTCAGCGATGTTGTTATAGAGTGCAGGGTCAGGGCTTAAACGCTCAGAGGTTTTGCAGTGGCCGCTTTGAGACTGTCTGTCCCGTGACTGGACCATTGCTTGGCGCAGACATGAAATCCATTGCTGCTTATTGAAGGAGTCATTAGCCTGCAGGCTGTGGGACTGAGACTTGGAACGCCCTGTGGCACTCACGCGAAAACAGTTCTTCACTGGGAGGGAATTAGAAGAAAAATGTGGTATTAGAATGAAGTGAGAGCAATTGGAACACCTCCAATGTCAAATTAAAAACATATAGAATTACGAACAAACAGTTAAACATTTAAGCCTCTAATGCATGCATTATAAAAGCAATAGTTAAAAATTGAAAACTGAAAATTTTAAATATCAAATCATTTAGAAACGAATACTGAAAATTTAAACAATTTAGGTATGTTGCCTGTGGAAAGAATTTAACAACACTTTTGTCAAACAAAATCATTGATCATTTAAAATAATATTTACTCACTAGTAATTTTAAATCATTTTTATTGCAAGAAAAAAATGGTTTATTCAAATTAAAATCTCTCCAGTTTTAATTGTTTAATTGCCATCTTTTACATGAAATGTGTATGCAAACTGAAAAAAGCAACCCGGTTACCTTTTTTTTTTCTTATTTTTTAAGCAATTGATAAATCTAAATCAATTTTTTATTTTTATTTTAAACCAAATATTAAAATATTGATTTTTTTTAAAATATTGAATGTTATACAATAACATAAAAATATAACATGGTGAAAAGAAATGAAACACTTTGCTGATGTTAAACTAAATAATCAGTTTATTTAAATTTAATAGTAATTATTTTATTGCAATCCTGTATGCATCATTTGCTTGCAAACTGAAAAAAGAAATAAATTAAGTAATTAATTAAAAATTAAAAATTAAGTGTAAGATGCAATGCTGCTACCTTTGTCATTGCCCGTAAAAGCTCCACGAAAGGAGCCAGAGCTGCTTGGCTCTCCATCAGGTAGGTCCTCCAGATGGAGATGAGCAGCTGGGAGGGGCTGACGATACACCTGGAACTGGACTGGTCCTTCCCTATCCTGTGCCACTAGTCGGGTCAAAACCAATACCAGCTCAAAGAGGAACACATGCAACTTCTAGAGAGGAGAAATGAAAAGTAAAATATCTGTGTGGATTGTACAACACTGGAATGACCAGTTTACATCTGTTGAAAAGAAAAAACGTAGATTCAGATGAAAAACACGGGGTTACCTGTCCTTTAGTACTCTTCAGTTCACCATGACAGTACAAAAAACGAGATGCCTGGATTTCTGGAACCCTCTGGCTGTCTTCTGAGTAGCACAGCCCCCGTCTGTAAAACTGACACTCAGCCTCTCCAGTTTTAAGATTGACTTCTGTTATAATCCTTTGGATTAGTTCCATCTGAGGTAACAAGAAATAAAAGAATATGCTGGTTGCATTGTTACAACATCAGGTGGCATGTCTTGAAAAGTGAATCACTGAATCACTCAACCAATTGTTTACAGGCAACAACTGCATCTTAACATACTAGCTATACTACCCTTACTATTTCTCCCATATGTACATATGGCACAAATATCGCTTTACGTATGAATCATTTAATGAATCACTCAACCATTTTGTTCAAAGCACTGATTCACTCAGGAATGAAACGAGTAACTGGATCCATATCCAGTGCGAGTATAAACGTGGAAGAATGTAAACTCACCGCCTGTGGCAGTGCTTCCTCGTCCGGATGCTCAGGTGGAGTGCTCTTCTGAATCTCCTTTAACAGCAGAGGATATTTCACCAGCCTGCTGCGAGGCAGGTCCAGAAAGTTCCACAGGTCCAGCTTTCTGCTGAAAGATGACTCCTGGCACAGCCGCAAGAAATGCTCAACCCGTCTGTCCTGCTTCTTTTGATCAAGCAGAGCTTTTGCCCCAACCTGGTTGCAGCAATATGTGATATACGCCTCCAGACATGGAAACTATGGAAAGACAGCAAAGAGTTTATAACCCACTGAAATGTTTTATTGAAGTTCGGTGGGTGAACGTTTAAGGCCCGTTTACACCAAGAACAATAACTTATTTACAACTATGAATAAAACATCAGTTGTATATGTATTATATAGTCAGAGCTGGGTAATTGTAGTCCGTTACTGATTCCAAATTACACGACAAAAACTGTAGTTAGTAAAGTATTCCATTCCATTACACATTTTAGGTGATGTAATCAGACTACTTTTTGATTACTTTTAGATTACTTTTGTTGATTTAAATATGGTAATCTTGTACCATGTTGATATAAAAATAAAAGAAATAAGAAAATATATTCTATTCTTTGTAATTAAAAACATGAAGTGCATTAAACATTACATAAGGTTTCCCAAACTGGGGTTCGTAAAGGAACTGCAGGGGGTTTGTGAGTTTAATGAACAGCTAATGATTAATTAAATCACAAAAATTAAAATGTCATTTTAAAATAACATCAAAATAAAACATTTACTAAAAAGATCAAATATTTTATTCGTTTACCTGCATGTCATGTGACCAATTGTGAATTGTGAATATGCAAATGTGATACTTAATTATTAAAATATTTCTTTTCAAATTTCAGGGTAAACTTCAAGTAAATATATTAGATGAAAGATGCTCAGATGACCAAAAGGTTTGCGAACGCATTACATGTAAATAAGAAATAAAGTGAATTTGTGCATTTTAAAATTGTGCATTCTTTGTTTGAATGTCCACAAAACTGGAAGACTTTCTGAATGTACATAAGCAGTAAGCTATTTTAGCAGGGATGAAAAAGAGGAATTATGGAAAAGCAATAAATTACGAATAATTTATTCTATTGTGCGAATAATATATTATCATGTAATCAATAAAAAAGTAACTGTAGTCTGATTACGAGTATTTTACTTAAGTACTTAATTTTTGGAATCTGATTACATAATCCAGATTCGCTCTGTATATAGTTATATATTTTTTATAACAGTGAGCTGCTGTTTTGTTGTCTGCTGCTTTAAATGTTCACACATTTTTGGGTTGGGTGTATTCTGATTGGCTATGTTTTTGCTGGTCATCATCATAATAATTCCAACAGTATTGTTCATCTGTGTTTGTAGTTGTTACGTGGACATTCCAATGGAAGCCTGTTTTTGCGACGAAAAAAAGGAAATTGCAACTTCTATATTTTGTAAACACAAAAGAAAGTCAGAATTGTAAGATATCAACTCAGAATTCAGAATTTTTCAAGTAATTCTGAGTTTACATCTCTCAATGAGTTTATATCTGGAATGTGGAATTTATTTCTTGCAATTCTCCGTTTTTTGCTCTCCTTAGAATTGTCAGCAATAAAGTATAAATTGTGATACATAATCTCAGAATTGTGAGGTAAAAAGTCGCAATGTCCTTTTTAATTTTTTTAATCCATTGTAGAAATAGGCTTCCATACTTCTCTTTTCTCATAGAATTTGAACGATAATTGAAACTTCATAGTTTTGTTTACCATCATCGATGTGAATGGGCCTTTAGCAGAGGCAATGTTATAAGAAAAACTGACTACAACAATATTTTGTTTTTATCTTTACACTGGTAGGCTGTCAAACATGAGACTGACCCAGTCCATCATGGTCGGGCCGACCTCTTGCACGGTCTTCTCTGCTCCACGAAGACCTTCAAGACGAGCTAAAAGATCTAAATGCACAGATAAATAATTGTGAATACATCATTATATCTCTAAGAAACAACTAGAAACAGTCCACTGACATTTACCTTCATGAAGTGGTATTAAAGAATCAAGGGTTCCAAATATCTGTCCCAGCTCACTTTCTGTCATGATGTCTAATTTCAGCATCGGTTCATAGTACACCTGCCAGGACAGTCCAAATGAAAATCACTCCATAAAGACAGTAGAAACAAACCTGTTGAATTCTGCACAAACCTTTTTCACTAGACTTAGATCCTCAATGAGCTGTTTCTCACCCTGGGTTAACTCATAGATTACCTGCAGGCGAATAAAATAAAAAGTGTAAATAAAACATAAATGAAGACATCAAAGAAAAGACTGTACAGGTAGTTCTAACCTCATAAAGCCTTACATAAGTAGAAGATACCACAAATTCGCACACTTTTATATCTGCGCTACTGTCACAAGATACCAGTCAGTTTTGGCAGTGTGTGGTAGAGCCTTTCAGAGGAAATTCTGACACTGAAATTGAGAACACAGCCCCCTATACCAGCTCACTTCCTGTTTCACAACTAAGGTAGTGAAGACAGAGTTGGGCAGCTGAAAGCTCTTTAAAAAGGTATTAAGGTACACGAGCCAAAACTACCAGTTTGATGCTTTAAATTGAACTGAATTACATCATGTAAAAAATAAACTTTAAAGAGTAGGAGGCATTTCCCTGTGTTGTGGCATTAACGCAAGCAGCTTCTCGCACCTCTTGTCGCTTGATCTCTTTGGTACTGAGCTCGTGGCTCAGACTGTCAACTGTGTCACTCCACAGCTGGCTGCTCCGCCGGCGTGGAAATGAAGAGGCCTTCTGACGCGTTCTTATTGGCATTGAGGGCAACGGCCGGGCCTCTGTCCGGAAACTAATAGAACGCTAAGGACAATAAAAGAATATACATTAATATAAGATGGATGAGAAAAGCCGAGTGAGTGCACGAAGGGGTTTATTGTACCTGTATGGACTGTCCCAAGCGTTTCAGTGCTGGGGTCTTCACCGGTGTTATGATCCCAGTGACTGAAGCACTTTTGTCTACTGGTTTGACCCTTTTGTTACATGGACCCTAATATGAGGCCAACAGCAGAGAATAAGGGTCAATGTTAAAATATACAATCTAGCAATATATCTAGCATGCAAGGCATTCACTGAAACTAAGAAAGTTAACTGACAATTCAGCAATGAAATTTGAGCTTTATCCGACTATGATCGTGATGTTTTGACAACTCTAAAGGTTTACAGACCGTTACTTTGCTGAGCAGAAATGTACTAGAACAAGGATGCATATTAATTTCTGTACCTCAGAATCTTGTATGTGGTCACTGATGGGAAAGTCATCGTCTTCCTGAAAGAGACGTGTAGGGTAGCACAGATGTCAGCACAAGCATATAACCACAAGCAGATGAAAGCAGTAAACCTGTTTGAGGCTGAGTTTATTCCAACAAATATCAGTAAATACATCAGTAACAGAACACAAAGACTTTAACTCACAAATCAGTGAGTGGGTGTTTTTTTCAACTACAGACACTTTTTTTATTAAACATTTTTTTCTTTTTGCTATATTGTGGTTGTTATAATGGATTTGGAAACATTTTCCAGCCTTCATCATGTATTTTTTTGTTCAGTTTAAACCTTGCCATAGACCAAGATTTCATTACTAAAATAATAAAATGAAATAAAAATTGTAAAATTTATTTGAAAAACTATGATAATCTAAAAAAATATATAATCATAAAAAAATATTTTTTGCATCATTTCTAATCAAGCTGTAATTTTGTCAAATTATTCAAAAGGTGTGAATGTCAGTGTATTTAAGATATATTAAATTCTAACTATAAACTTAGCCTCAGCAAAACTAGGCCATTTCCACAACGTCATCTCCACCACAGAATATGATCAGAGCCAATTTGGGAAACATATGGTTCTGGTCCTAGATTAAATTAGCTTTTTACAGTATTCAAGCCATGTTGTATTTCCACCGTATATTAATAGCTTTCACCTCTTCATTATTTCAGGTGCTTTATTAGTGTGTTTATTTTCTAAAAATCCACAGAATCAAAAGTGCCAGTATTTGAAAAAAACAACGGCAACAGCAAGTGTGACTGAACGGCTATTATTCAGTGTGTGCATGTAGCGGATTGAGACAGGAAACTGAGTTGTAAAGCTTTTTTTCTTGTCAGCTTTTTCCTCACAGCTGAGCATAAGTTGCTTCATTCTTTTACAGTAACCTTCCTTCATTTCTCTTGAAAGAAGAGTGCTCATTTCTAGATGTCTTGGTCAGGAAAATATGGATTGTTATGGAGTCACCTGGTCTCCGGTGTAGAGTACAAACAGGAAGACCACTTTCACCGTGTCAGACCCCTCAACCCACGTATATTAATCTTCATACATAATCAATAATTAAGTTAAAGCTTAAGGGAAGAAGTTTAACCTCTGAGTAGATTATCTTTAGATCATCTAAAAACGGACTAACAGGAAATATCATGGCTGTTTTTGTAACAGATGTTCAAACAATCACATTCAAACATCTAGTACTCTATTAGACAATATCAAAATGATTTACAACATACTTAGATCAGGCATGTTGCATCTTATATCATAGATAACAACTTACACAGTCCTCCAAGATTCGGGCTGAATTCTCAGCATCACTACTTGGGTCTTGTTTTCTTTTCTTCTGCTCAGAAAACCAACAGATAATACATTGGTGTTCCTCAAAGGAGCAAGACCTATAGTTTAAGGTCTGTCCATCAAAATATACATAAGATTTGTGACCAAAACCAAACTTACCCCTGCGATATCTGACAGGTTGGCGCATGTGAGGAGCCTGTCTCTAGATACAGGAGACCTGAATAAGAATCAAATAAAGTGAAAAAGTCATGAATGTATTATCTTAGACTATATAATCCAAACTATCATTGTTAGTTCATTAGTGAACAGCTATTAGACTGTGATGAATTTACAGGCCACTACAGCTGATCAGAATGACAGTTAAACACTAAAACATCACTTAGTTTGTGCAACTATTGATAATTTGCGAAAAAAAATCATACCAGGAAGGTGATGTATCAACCTCCGTCTCTTCAAGTTCCATCTTTTCCTCTCTCATAGCATCTCCAAATGGGTTGTATGAGAAGAAACAGCGGTAAATAAAAAAATATCACATTAAAAATCAGACCATAAATCTTAGAAGCACCTGTTCCAACTTTTCAAAGAAAAGACAAAAAAGATAATGTGCACTCTCTCCCAGCCCTCCCCTCTTCCTCTTACACTTGCATGTCTGAAACCACATCCTGTGTCAGAAAAAAATGTGTACTTCCTGTTGTCAGGCAGAACGAAGACAAATCAACCTCTCTTAACGTCTCTGTGTAATTACGGCAGCCACATATAACCCCATCACTGAAGACGACGGAAGTTAAAGCAAATCTTCTGACCCATTTCTGAAAATAATACAGTGGTGTCTACTGCTCAGTTGATGAGATCATGACTGGCTCAGTACATGACATAGAAATGTACTGAAGCATGTCAGGAAGAAAACATACAAAGTATGGCCTAAAACAAACAAAAAGCCTTTTTTTCCATCCAATGCCTAGGAAAAGAGGTGCTTAACCTTTTAGAAAATGGTGATGGTCAACCTCAGGAGGTTGCTAAATATGTTAGTGGTTTCCATTGCTATGCATTTACAAGTTTGCTAAGTTTAAGGCATCTAAATAATGTAAATGTAGCCTAAATTCAGCAGTCACTCAATAATCAGTTTTGGATCAAATGTAGGTTTGTTAATGTAGAACTTGTATTTCCCTTAAAGAAAAATACTTTTTTTTCTTACAATAACAGGGTTTAATGGTTGAGCTTGGCAAATGCAGTCAGCAAACTGCATAAAAATGAATAGGATTTACTTGTCTTTCTGGATGCGTCAATTTAATGCACATTTACTGTATTTAAAACTTGCTACTTTAGATTCAATTAAATCAAACGCTTCAAAAAGGGTTAGGTTTAAAATTGTACCTATTCTTGAAAAATGAATAACATAACCACATGAAGTGCACCCACAAGCACGTGAAAGACAACAACCTGCAGAACAATTTTGTCACATGATGAGAGCAAACTTGTAAAATTAAAACAGCACCACAAACACGGTTCCAAACGTGAAGCACAGTGGCAGCATCACACTTTCAGCTTTGCAGCAGGGATGAGATAAATTCAATAGAAAAGGGGGCAAAGTACAATTTATACAGATAAACAATGGGACAATGGGCTATAATTTGAAGGCCAGTAGGAGTTGGATCATTTAATTTACAATAAAACTGTGACTCAGAGCACTGTGTAACAGCCAAACTTGAGTTAATTTAAATCAAAATGGATAATGTCACGAAGTGGCCCAGTTAAAGTGGAGTGACTCACAACACAGCACATGAAAACACAATTTTCTCAACTGAATAAAATCCTTTTATCTAGATTGAAAGCCTTGATCCTAATAAAATGTTGCCCCGGACTACTTATTTCTGCTATTTATTATTGTTGTAAAATACTAAAGATTATGGAAATAACATTTATCTCCATGAACGACAAATGCATTTAAACTGACTTTTCTCTTGCTATTAACAATGAAAAAGGTGTGCTGTGCAACTTAACTGAAATACTCCTGATAGCCAGTTTGATTAATTGCAGATTCTTTTTATTATCTTTATAGATACATTTTAAAAACAACAGTAGCAAAGAAAAGACAATAAAGCAAGAAAATGTTTTCAACTTTATTCACTAACACACTAAGTGCTCCCATTACAGAGTAAAATCACTTTTTTTTTTTTTTTTTACTGTAATGTTTTTTGGAGTTTAACAAAGTAGAAAGAATACAGAGTTTATGTTCTACAAGGTGTACACCAGAAGTCTGCTAAAAAAAAAAAAAAAAAAATGGGGGAGAAAAACAAAAACAAAAAACGGTTATGTGCAAGTTCCTGAACCCAACCCATACAGAAGCCAGAGAGGCAAAGGGATGTTCCCACTGGGCCTATGGGAGAGCAGGAGTTCAGTAAGTGGACCAATTTGCTCCAAGACCTTGGCCAAAAAGAGTGCTTCAAGTTACATTTAAAGGTGACATCAAGCCAAGGTAGTGAATTGAAACAATTAAGCAAACATTACTGATTTTTCTCATTTGTACTCCGTTTTTTGGCATCAGTCAATATTTTACTCCAGAATACAAAGCAAGATGGTGCTGCCCACAAAAGTATCATGAGGACAGGAACAGAGACTGGTGTGAAAAGACTATTCAGAGGGAGGGAGTGACGAGTGGTGTACAGATAAATTCATACACTGAAGCTGTGCGTTACAACAACCAGTTCAGATAAGTTACAGCCAAAGATTCACATGCTCCCCATAAATCCTAAACATAACCAGCCTGATTGATTCATACCCTAGAGAGCTCGACCAATAGGGAAAGAGGGGTGTTTCAGATATAATACTTATATAATTCAGTTACTGATTAAATAAAAAAAACTGATTGGTTTCTCTTTGGGCTCTCCAAGCATACTGATACTCCCCATCCCCAGTGGGCCTCCCTCTCCCGCCTCCGACCGGTCCCCTTCCCTACCCTAATAACCCTCTCAGCGGATGGTGTATCTGACATAGGGGACCTCTACGTCCTCTTCGGTCTCGTCGTTGCAGCAGAGCTCAAAAACTAGTGCTTTAACATGCTTCCCCAGTTTCTTCTTGGACACCTTAGTCACGATCTCAGTCATCCTATGAAAAGCAAAACAGAGAAAACACTTCATTTTCTTCAGTCCAATATTCCTCTGCTATCTATATGATTCAAAAGAAGTACATCTCTGAAGACAGGAAAAACCAACTCACGGCAAGTCCAGCCGTTCTTTAAGCTTGGCCGCAGGCATGAAGAAAGAGTAGAGCATGGAAACTCCCTGAGAGAGCATAGTGATCTCCAGTTTGTGTTCATTCTGAGGGAACAACAAAGTGTCAACCATGAGTACACAAAGTCCAAGATTAAAAAGACATATGTTTGCCTGCTTCTACAAGGGATGGACACAAAGAAGGCATGGCAAAATGGCAAATAACATTACTGTTTTTCCTACATGGCACTCAATATTAATATTTATTATATTCAATTCATCAAATTAAGGTTGAACCACTGATGTCACATGGACTATTTTAACAATGCCCTTACTACCTTTCTGGGCCTTGAACGTGTCAGTTGCATTGCTGTCTATGCAGGGTCAGAAAGCTCTCGGATTTCATCAAAAATATCTTAATTTGTGTTCTGAAGATGAACAAAGGTCTTACAGGTTTGGAACGGCATGAGGGTGAGTAATTAATGACAGAATTTTCATTTTTGGGTGAACTATCCCTTTAACCTTTGTCAACTACAAACAAAAAGGTCTCTTTTTCTTCATTTCTTAACTTTAAAAAAAAAAAAAAAAAAAAAAGTTTAACTTTTTAATTTTTACAACTGAAATACTTAAATATGTAATAAACACTTACAGTCCAGAATAACAAACTGAGTTAGGGTTAGGGTAATTGAAGTAGTTTCATTTATCTGCTGAGTACTAAAATAATCTTCAATGTCCACCCCTAGTTTCTTCAAAAACCTCAAAAATAAGCATCAAGTATTACCTTGAAATAGTCCAAGAACTGTCGGAGTGTAATTTCTTCACCATTGGACTGAATGCCCTTCACCTCAAAGCGGTCCCAAAGCGTCCAATCAATCTCATAGTACTGTAAAAGAAAGCAAGTGTGTCAAAATAGCTCATTTATTCAAAGGGACGCCAACTCTGCGGATGTAATGGAGAATGCTGTTAGTTACCTTGTGCTTAGGAGCAGCTATGGGCTCAGAGAAGGCGAAGAAAGGCAGAGCAAGGTTCATGAAGCCGTTCTTGTAGGTCTCGAGCTTCTTGTGCCCCTGAACGATCTTCAGCAGCTCCAGACACACCAGACCCACTACGGCAGCTGTCGTTGTGGCGATTGCTGGAATGATTTTTCCAGCAATGAGTTTGCTCTGAAAGAAGAAAAAGAAAGGTGAGTTACTGCGATGGTGGGATTTGACTCCCAAGAGAGTTAAAAACCATTTCATTGGCCCTTCTCACCTTGTGTCTATCTGCAGGAGGAATGTCATAGTTCTCTGCTCTTAGATTAGAAGCTGCTACAATGAAGTCCATATGAAAGTTTGTGTCGTCGTCCTGAGGAAGAGAATTTAATTAGCATTTTAACTGAAGTTCAAAAGTTCTAAAGGCCAGGAAATTGGGATCCAGGTATAAGCGGTACCTTTTCAAATTCAATGGGACAGAGCTTGAATTGAGAAGCCGCTTCTGTAGAAGGCAACAGTGTCTTCAGTTCTTCAAGCCTAGAGTCATCTGAAAACAGAACAATAATCAAATGAGCAATGCTAGGACAGTGAAAACTAGCATTTGCTTTAGCATCCAGTTTCCTTTGCTCCAGATTCACTGGAACGAAGAGGACGAGCTCAGCAACTGTTTCAAATCCAGGTCCACCAAAATGTTCTCCACCACTTCTCCTCTTACCGATTGATGCATTGGCACTCTGCAGCTCCTGATCAGACACGTGGATCTTGACTCCTGATTTAGGTGTGAACTCAGGCACTTTAATATCCTGCAGCAGCTTAGTCAGAGCAGAGCGGTCAGTGGAGCCCGGCAAGCCATATGACTGGGCTAACAAGTTAGCCGCTGCCATAATGTAGTCCATGTGAAGATCCTACCAATCACATTGAGATCAATCATTTTATTTCATCATTTTAATCGTTTTATGACATGAAACTTCAAAACGTGACACTTGGGCTTTTCACAGTGAATACTCACATTGTTAGTGCTGAATTCTAATGGATGGGGACATCTTTTTGGACCCGACCAGAATGGTGCCCCAGAACTTGTAAGCTAGACAGAAAGGGCAGAATATATTAAATTAAATGTTCATTAAAGTTGGCATGAAATTGAAATTCACACTATTTTCTAAATGCATTTTATTGTTCTTTATCCATGCATGTTTTTTTTTTTGACCTTGTATTTAACCAATTTCATAACTCAATATTCCAGTGAAGACAGACTTTCTCCATTCTCTGATTAAATCCCAACCCTTTCTCACAAAGTGACTGCAAGCTTGCATTCAGATCTACCTCTATTCAATCAATGGATAAAAAGTCCACGCTCTACATTTTTCCTTTTTCAAAATTCATTTCACTCAGATGTAAGGCACAATACTTGATGAAAGTTCTGATATAACTTTTAAACTAGGAAATAAAAGATTTTGTTAACAAACTTAATTTCAAGAATTCAGTTTAATAAACCATTTTTCTTCATATGATCTCAAGCCAGCTGTATAACCTTGACAAAACTGACTATGCCTCAAAACTGAATTCAAAAATGAAAAAAGCATGCTCCTAATACACTGAAGTCACAGTATTTATAAACAGCAATTTCAATGCATTTGAATAAAATGTACCCTCTTGTGCTCCTCACGTGGCAGTCAAAAATGACCACTACATTTTTACTTCAATAATGTTTTTTAATATTTTGTATTTTTAGCAGATTATATATTAGTAAATTATATTTATACAACAGTTATAACCCGTTTATTACCTGTTAACCACTTTGAGCATAGACCTGAAAATAATTTCCAACATCAACTGTTGTAAATCTTGAATGCTTTGGAGTTAAGTTGGTCTCTTTTTAAAGACGACATCTGGCAGATTATTGATTTTATTTGAAATGTATATTTTCCAAAACATGTTTTACTCTAAAACAAGACAACAGAAGTCATAAATCTAAGTTGTGTTCCAAGTTTGATGTTGATATTTCAAAAATGGGCTTTCATTAAGATTTTGTTTGGGCGCACTACCAAATGTTTCCACTAGATTAAATTAATTTCCCATTAGTTTCCAATGCAGTCATTTTTGACAGTCAGGAATACAAGTGTAAATATTTTCAAATCATTTCCATGATTTTTTTGTTCACAAAGCAAGTGCCAAAACCTTTACCAAGTTTCGTACCATTCCGATAAAGTAAAAACTTCTAAAAACAGTAAAATGGAAAATTTTTCAGTTAATAATGACTGAAGAGCACCAGAGGGTTAACATTTCCTGTCAGATGAATATGCAAAAAGGTGTCAAGTCATTGACCCTTTAAGGTTCAGATTATGAATAGAGTCCACTGATAGCTAATCAAATGTGAACAGACAGGCCTCACCTGGTCTGGGGGGAAATTGTGCAGTAGCTGACGGATGTTGTTGTTATATTGACACTGCCAGTGGTTGCGGGCCCAGGCTACACAGTCCTCCCAGCTGCGTGGGTTATCTGTCACCAGGCTCTTGTACACTGCCTCAACCACCTCCAACGGCTGAGCTCCAGGGAGCTTCAGTGTGCGTTCTAAAAACTTTGGGTCTCTGGGGAGGAATGAGAACATTTCATTATTACAAAATGGCTGACAGCACCATGCCCGGCAAATTTTACACGTTGTTTAGGGTGACAGGAACTAACGTCAGATACTGCAAGGCGTTTTCAGCAGGCTGTTTGAAAAGTCCCTCAAACTCGTCACGAGCCCACTAAGAAAGCAAGTGGGTAAATGGTCATTTTAGGTCAGTCAAGGTACTACCCAAGGCTCAAGACAGAAGTTCATCACAAAGAAAGGTTGAAAGGTTACCTGAAGGGTGTGTTCGATTGCATTAGGGAAGTTTTTGAGTGTGCAGATAGGAATGGACTTCTCTGGAGGATCCTGGCTGGAGCTGTACGACTCTGTGAGGAAGGGAATGACCACCTGCACGTTCCCTTTGGTGCCTAGAGTACCAGACTCCAGCAATGGCTTGCGGTAGTACACACACCTCCGGTCCATATACATACCTGGAAAAGGAAAGCATGCCGAGTTGATTTCTCACAAGCTGCTATTTAACGGTTACATTTTAAAGCAGGGGTGGGGAACGTTGATCCTGGAGGGCCACTCTCCTGCAGAGTTTAGCTCCAACCCTGAAAAACCCTGGTTAAAAAAAAAACAAAAAAAAAAAACAAAAGAAATATCTAACTGCATCCTGAAGACCTTGATTAGCTGGTTCAGGTGTGTTTGATTAGGGTTGGAGCTAAAATCTGCAGTGACACCAGGCCTCCAGGATCAACGTTCCCTGACCTACATGACCCGCCACTTCGCTTCTAAAACTCTTACTTACGAGCATCTACATTGTCAAGAGCATTTGCCACTCCATTGAGACTTTCAAAGAAGTCATCATCATAGATCTTCTCAGTGTCAGGCCCTACACGGTTCTGATGACCTGTGATGCGGACTGATGGGTTCATCTGCTTCACGGCTGCAGCGGCGGTCTCGCTCTTCATCTTCTGCTCAGAGGAGGAACAAAATTATCAGTAACCATTCAAGAAAGAAATTATAATCAACTTTTCTCCACAAAATTCCTTCCTTCTTCAGTCAATCTCACCGTAACATCCCATGGCCTAAAGAGGAACTGTCGATTGAGATTGGACTTCTCTATGGTGTCCATGTCAGTAACTATGACCTCTCCTTCACCACTGGCCAAACCCATCATCGCAAAGTTTTTCAGCAGCTCACAACCAATGGCTCCAGCACCAACCTGAACACAGGAAACAAGTCACTAAAATGAACACTTAGACTAAAGCAGTGTTATTTTAGTATCATTAGAATTAGAAGTAGAATTTTGAATTAGCTTTATTTTATTTTAACTTTCATTTTATACATTTGTCATTATTAGTTTTAAACTTATTTACAAATCGCTTGAATTTTTGTTTTAATTTCAATTAGTAATTTTATTACTTCAATTTACACTTATTACAGTTAGTTGCAGAGGTAACATCTCATTTTTATTAAAGTTTTTCATCTAATATTAATATTTTACTTCAATTTAATTTTTAAAGGCGACACATATGAAAATCTGACTTTTCTAGGTTTTAAGTGCTATAATCAGGTCCCCAGTGCATCTACCAACCAAGGAAACGTGAAAAAGATTAACCCAGTATCTTTGTTTTGGTAAGCCTTTTTCTGCAAGCGTCTGAAAAATGAGCGCGTCTGATCTCGCTCCCCTAGTGACGTTGCAAAGGGATCTTATTATAATATTACCGCCCCCTTAATCTGTAAGTTTCCACCCACAGCGCCGTCATTTTGATTTCGCAAGCGACAACGGTGTACCAGTTCTAATGCCATGGTGAAAGTTTGAGCAAAACATGTTAACTGTTCTGCCTTTAGCTGCACATACGATCACAGAACAGTGTTTACAGTCCCAGCCTCAGAGGAGACAACAGAGCAGTGGATTTATTGATTTATTTACTGTATACTCCTGCTGCCGCACAGATCTAAAATAAACATGCGATTTAGTTCCCAGCTGTTTACCTTCACAGACATAACCGTCTGTTTTTGTAACTTACGCGTGTTTTTAACAAACTTGTGTGTGAATGAGAACTAACTTAGTACTCACATGCTGTGACAGCCACTTTCTGTCCATGTGCTTCGGATGTGTGCACTCAGAAAACCGTATATCAGATGTTTAAACTAATATGGTTTAAAACGCATGATTTCAGCACAATAAACATGATAATCAGAACCAAAACAGATGTTTTTAGCAGGTACGAGCTGTAATGGCACAGCTCTCTTCTGGAAAAGGGGGCAAGGAGCAGCAGCTCATTTGCATTTAAAAACACATGCTCTAATATAGCGCGTTTCTGCTTCCACTCAAAATAGGCATTTTCAAATTGATATAATAAATGATCTGTGAGGTATTTTGAGCTGAAACTTCACAGTTACATTCTGGAGACCCCTGAGACTTATATTACATATTGTAAAAAGGGGCATAATGTGTCACCTTTAATAGCTTTATTTTACAATAACACTGGACTAAAGGTAAAACAATCTAATTTGGAGCCAGTAAAAATGGCAGCATAAGCTTGCCTTGTGATAAATGTGATTTAAAGAAGTTTTGTTTGATTGGCTCAATATAATTTCATGGAAAAAAGCAAGCATTGTGCAAATGCATAATTGGCACGGTGTGATCTCCCAATGGCCAGTTTCAGCTCCTCACCAGAAAATATCGCTGTTTGGCTAACAGCTCCTGCAGCTTGGACCCAAAAACAGCAATCTGGCCATCATACCGGCAGTTCCTCTACAGAAAACAGATGAATAAATTATTTTTGCAATCAACCAACAATCTTTTGGGTGAGATGCATGTAGCTCCACTACCATCAAACAAATACTGAAAAACACGAATAGACAATGGTACAAGAAGCACTCACAGGTGCACACTCTTCCTCTGTCAGAACGGCATCTTCAACCTCAGACAAGCACTCCACAGCATCAAAATACAGCCACTGCATGATGGGCATAAACTTCCCTGTGCAAGCCTGGGGGAAAAAAAAAGAATAATAAAAAAAAAAAAGGAATATATAACAGACCATGACAGACGAGTCTAACGCAACATGTTCCTCATATATCTCACTAATTCCAAGCTCATAGGCAATGATGGGGGACCGTATTACCTTCATAACCTCCTGGGCAGCAAGCCCACCAATAAAGGCATTGATGGGTGCCAGGTCTCCAGCAGCCACGCAGGACAGTTTTTTGATGATTGCCTGGTCCAGCTGCTCCTGCTTGGCAGATCCAGTCTGCGCAGCATTCGCCTCTTCAGCCAGAGCCACAAGCTCGTCTGCATCAGACTGCAGCAGTACAGAAAGAGAAAGAGATCACTGCTGAGTCACTGAGACCGATGTCCACAGCTCAGCATTCATATGCCATTAAACAGAACACTCTGTTATGGTTGAGGCATTACATTTCTTGGCCAGAAAAAGCTTGGAAGTGAATTGGACCTCATGCATAAATCTAACAACTAGCAGAAGTGTTCACCTGACTCCAGGGCTTCGGTAGACGACTGTGCTTTTTCTCAAATGCATGCAGCGCCTGAAAGCCCACGTGCAGTTGGCCTGGACGGTCAAATTTGGCAAAATCAGTCAGCATGAACTCTGGTTCGGCCATGGAAGAGGACAGGGATTTCTGGTTGAAGAAAGAATTGTGCATATGTAATCCACTTTTTCGGTTTACATGAGTTCTATAATGTTAGCCTTAGCATGGGCATCAACTTACAAAGGCAACTTTCTTGGGCATCTTCACTTGTGTGACAATACCACCTCTCACATAGTCCGAGAATGAGCTGGTGTCACAGATGCTGAAGGTGTAAGGACCTGACAATAGAGGACAACAGTTACAAAACTGACCTTCAAACAGTGTACAGTTAACAATAAACCTACTTAGACAGTAACATAAGTTCAGTGCTTTGGCCTCTGAGACCAGGAACATATTTCCACCTTCCTGTTCCTTCAGGACAGAGGTAGATGACTAAAGTGATCAGTAGCTTAAGTGATTGACGTTTGTTGCTCTATGCTGATCCAGTTACATGATAAAAAGTAGGTTGACATAGCAGTAAAACCTGTCAAAGTCATAAACAACCATAAATAGTCAAAAAGTTTTAAACATCTGAAATGGTTGTAAATTTGCCAAGATGAAGACAAATATGTGAACTGCCTTGACACACGGAGGAAGATGATAGAGAAAAAGTCTGTCAGAAAGCCTTTCCATGCTTATTCAGTTATTTTGCTAAATGACACTAGTTGTATACCAAGTGACTTTGCCCTCAATAAAAATCCAAGGGGAGCTTAAAATGACTTAAAATTATTTCATATATATATATATATATATAAAAAATAAAAGCTAAAACCACTAATAATCAAAATAGATTTTATTTTAATTCACCCCATACAAGTGTTATTTTTCTTCTTTGAAGAACCAAGATTCCCACTGTCTTGGAAATGCTGGAAAAATTATGTAGTCTAGATTTCTAGACCTAAAAAGTTCATGAACATTAATAAAATCTTAAAATGCTGTGTGCATTTTTTATAATGAATATATATTTTCTAGTGTCAAATGCTAAAATATTTCATTGGGGACAAAAAAATAATGTTTTAATCCTTAACCAGTAAAACACAAAGATTGGGATGCCAGAAACAATTACAACTCCTGGAACTCCAAAATTTAATCATTTTTAATTATATTTACTAGTCGATGCACCGAATGTTCGGCAACCGAAATTGTTCGGCCGAAAATAGCAAAAAGAACTTTTTCGGTGTTCGGCCGAATTAGCGAAAAGACTGAATAAATTGTACCGACCAATGCCGTGACGCGATCAAATAGAGGCGCAAACTAATGCAGCAAACACGTCTGCAGTGTGAAAGTATTTAAAACTGTCAGAGAAAGACGCAAAAATCATTACAAGCACGAAGCACCGACAGCGAGAGACTGCTTAGTGCTGCATCTCATGTCTCCGATGAGAAGAGGAAGAGGTGGTTGTTGCTGGTTACTGTGATGATTGAAATCGCGAAATGGCCTCAAACGATTAGTAAATAAACTGCAGAATGTTGTTTTCAAATACACGCACGGATTGCATTCAAAAAGCGCTGCACGAGCTCACGGCGCCAGGGTTCAAAGTCCAAAGCGTGAGGAAATTCTGCGCTGAAACACTGTTACTCATCATTTGCTCAGTAACATTTTTATCATTTTTTTAAGGACATGTGACAATGTGATACATGCTACAAATATCTTCCCAAATTCGTAATAAGAATCATTTAAATATCTGCATGCTGTTGTCAACAAAAAGAAGCACTAAGATCTTCCTGTGGGTTTCTGCCAAAATAAAATCTAAGAAAAAGCAACAACTCCATCAACATTCATGAATGTTAGTATTATAATTTTACTGTTGTTCTGTAAAATAAAATAAGACAATAATAATGATAATAATAATAATAATTACCCTACAACAGCTCTATACATTTATTATAACATTCACACAGTGTTCAAATTGGGATTTGTAATATATTCTAAAGTTTTAAAGGAAGTCTCTTCTGCTCAGCAAGGCTGCATTTATTTGTACAGTAAAAATACATGCCTGATTCAAGAAGGGGGTCCCAAAAATGGCCAAAAAAATATTAATTCAGTAACTTATTAATTTTAAGTTAAATTGTGCTTTGTTGGTATAATGTCTGATAGAATGTTAAAAATGTTCAGTGTTAAGTAAATATTTTTAAATTGTTTTGTAATTGATCTTTTTTTAATTGAAAAGCAGGACAAAACAGTAAAACGCACATTTTGGCTATTTAATTTATGCAGTAGTGAAAAAAAAAGGCAAAATAGGCCTACATGGGGGAAAAAATGCGAAAAACCGTGTTCGGTATTCGGCCTTCGGCCCAGTGTTTCATTTTGTTCGGCTTCGGCCAAGAATTTTCATTTCGGTGCATCCCTGATATTTACTTATTGGAGTCAAAAAGTTTGAGAGCCACTGATCTAGCATGTTTTTATTCTGGATGTCCCTGGGCTAACAAGGGACTGGGTGGGGTGGTTTCTGGGTCTGTTTATGTTAGAAAACCTATGACAACTCACCCAGTGTCTTGATCTCTATTGGTTCACAGCCGTTGAGCTGTGTCATGCCCTGCACTTCTGTGAAAGTGACGAAATCTCCGCTCTCAAATCCATGCCGTGCTTCATCCAGACACGTAACCACACCAGCACTGTCCTTTAAACGCACACACAACACAAACAGAGCAAAAGTTTCAGATGGACAGAAGTTTAACAAACAACATGACACTTCATTCATTCCGACTACAGTAACAAGGTTTAAATGATACCATCACACGGTATAATTTGGCCCAGTTCAGTTGACAGTTTTTACCTTTGTGATCATTGAGATCATGGCGCTCAGTGGCTGCTCTCCATTGGTGTCAAACACCTTCATTTCCTCCCCAAAATCACAGAATAGTTGCCTATTGAAATACAGAACGTACATGAGAAAAGTAATACCAAAAACCTTCACTCAACACAAAACAAGAAAGGTATTCTACCCAAACAGCCCACGCGTGTCTGCCACGATCAACTTAATGCCATTACTATGGCAGAAGTCACCGATGTGTATCTGCTCATCAAGGCTGGAGTTGGTGAGCACAACAACCTGGTCAAACACACAAATGTTTAGCCTACACTCTTAAATGCATTAAACTTTAACAAATGCAAAGTTCTGTATGTATGTGGGAAAAGTAGGATTTAGTCCATGTGTTGAGCTTATGGATGTAGTTCAGTGAAGCCATAATGGCATTACCTGAAACTTGGTCAGGTATTCGTTGGTGAGGGCGCCAGTGTAGGAGGTTACAGGCACATAGCTGTTGAGTTCTGCCAGTCGAAGCTGACTGACCTCTGCACGGTTCTTCCCAAGATCCTCCTCACGCAGGTAAAACTAAGACATGTAACAAATACTATTTTAATACTATTACTACAACTTATTTTTAGTCCAATGATACATATAATGTCTGAATTTATTAATGTACATTGCTGTTCAAAAGTTTGGGGTCGGTAATTTTTTTTAATGTTTTTGAAAGAAGTCTCTTATGCCCACCAAAGTGGCATTTTTTTAAATAAAAAAATACAGTAATATTGTGAAATATTATTACAACTTATATTTTTCTATTTTAATAAATTTTAAAATGCTAATTTTAAATTATTAGAAAGCTGAATTTTTAGCAATCATTACTCCAGTCTTCAGTCTCACATGATCCTTCAGAAATCATTCTAACATGCCGATTTGCTGCTCAAGCAACATTTCTTATGTTATAAACATTTGTACTCTTTAATATTTTTGTGGAAACCATGAAACATTTTTCTCAGGATTCTTTGATTTATAGAAAGTTGAAAAGAACAGCATTTATTTGAAATAGAAGTTTTTTGTAACATTACTTTTACTTCATCTTACTGACCCCCATCTTTCGGACAGCAATGTAATTTAATTGTTGTTTGAGCCATGAAATGTGGATTTTGACTATGTTCTTGCTTTAGTTATTTTACAGCCCCTTTGCATTGAACAAAATTAGAAGCAATGGCTGTTTTTTGCATCCACACACTTATAGTTATGACTCACAACCAACCACTGACCTGTGAAGAAAGGTCCTTCCACTCAGCCACACCCTGGTCATGCAGGGTGACGCTCTTGACTCCGCCCAGAATGACATTCTTGGCTATCTCTACACCCAAACCTCGCAGCCCTGAGATCAGAACATTAGAGCTCTGCATGCGCTTCATAGCATCATGACCCAGTACGTACCTGAGAGAGACATACTAAATTTAACAACTACTCATGTGATCTCTTATTTGCTCAGAAAGAACGTTTTAAGGACACATCAAACTGAAATAAAGGCCAAACTCACAACTGTCTGGAGTACAAGCCCTCGTCGATCTCAGCATCATTTCCATTCTTAGCCATGCCCTGCAGAGACCAAAACCAGAGTTAACATACTATAAATAGACAAGCATAACTTATGAAACTGGCTGCCTTTCAACAACCAGGCACAGTAAAGAATGAAGATTATACTCACAAAATATGTGACTATACATACCAATTTAGATTATCTAGATGTCCCAGTTACATGCAAACATGTTAGTTTTGAAAAGCTTGACTTGAACCTACGTTAGCTGGTATGTGTGACAGTTTGGTTCTGACAGAGTTAGAGGAGGAGCAGTGGGATCCCGTCTTCGTCTCTGATCCTGACACGCGACGCTTCTTGGACAGCGGCGAGCTGGACATCTAGAAGAAATGAAAGAATACTCAACCTCTGTATTTTTCTGGAGTGCATAAATATTGACACGCAAACACTGCAGATCACGTGAAATCTACAGAAAAAATAAAAAGAACAGCATCTTACAGGTCACTTAGTTTTGGTGGAATGCAGGGCTCTAGACTCATTCTTCCCACTGGTCGCACTTGTGCGACTAACTTTCTCAGTTGGTCGCACGAGCACATCATTTGGTCGCAATTTTTAAAAAAATTTTTGATACAACATTTTATTAATCAACAAGTAAACATGATGAACATCATAGTTTATGGATTATAGTAGCGAAAGTGTTCAACATTCAACCCGTTCTTTTTCATCAGTATTATTTGTGATTTAAATTTTGTGAACAGGAATTCCTATTTTTGCTTTCACTTTCAATTACGCGATCTTGGTGTGTAACTTTACAAGAAAAGATAATTGTCTGTTTTGCTTATAGCTATACACTTTTCAATTTTAAGACTACAACAAAGATAGATTCAGTGGTATTCTTAATTAAAAACCACAAGCCTGACAAAACAGTAGGCTGTATTCAATGACAAACTGCTTGCGCATTTGTGTAAAGCAGAGACAAGACGAGGCATGGCATAGGACACATCACATGCTGTATTGATTAACCAGTGGGAATGTTTAGCAAACATGGGAATCAAATAAATAATAATATAAAAAATTAAGGAGAAAGCCTCCATAACAGCGTAGCGTGAGGTAAACAGCAAAAGTAACAAGCTTTTCCAAAAAAAAAAAAAAAAGTAAAACTAAACTGGCTGTACGCTGACAGAAGCAGATATTTTCTGCAAAGGTAACAACATGTTCAGTTCTGGTTTAAGCGGTCTTGCTTTAGTTTGAAAACCGTCCCTCCGTTGTGCTCCGTCCGCTGCGCGCACCTTCGCGTTCGTGCTGACGCAGCGAGTATAAACCAGAGGGTGACACGGGAGTGGATTTTCAAACCTCTCCCGTCCCACTCCCACAAAAATAAATAAATAAATAAATAAATAAATCTCGTCCCGTCCCAATCCCACGAAAAACCTGGCGAAAATCCCGTCCCGTTCCACTCCCAGAAGAATGACTCCCATTCCCTCCCACTCCCGTGTTGGGTTTTTTTTTTTTTTTTTTTTGGCCGAAATCTGTCAGTTACAGTAAAAATATAGTACAGATCACAGCGTGCCCGCCTTAGTTGAATAAAAATCCAAAATGTAGTTTTTTTGTTATTATATTGAACTGAAAGTCAGCTTAAACAATGCATGCATTGCACACATTAAATTTCATGTAAATCATCCTTGCTAACACACGTTTTCTATTTTAATTTTTTTCATTTGAAAGTAGACATTTCACTCTCTATAGATATATTTTTCATACACGGAGTTTAGCGATCAAGTTCACAGAGACCAGACGGCAGAAGCGCATCCTGTTTGCTTTAATTACTTTACAGAAGCGTTTCTTGTTATTCTGAGTGCACACAAATAAACGTAGAGTCTTTACAGATTCGAAAGATGTATTAGGCTACTTTTATCTGTATGACCAAAAATTAGGGAGATTTTAAGAGCAAGTGAGCGCACCGGCGCCTGTCCTGCAGAGAGCGTGCTATTCGCGCTATTCCACATAGACCAGCCGCGATCTGTCCGTCACGGACTGCGTCATTCACTTAACCAGCCACACCAAAGCAAACAGGAGGGGAGGCCCATGCTTAGGTGAGTTTCAAAATTAAATATGGTTTATAGTTTATTTATATAAAAGGTATATTTGTGTATAAAGTTGGGTATCATTACTATTCCCGGTCCCGCCTACTCCCGCTGACATTTTTTCCTGTCCCGTCCCAATCACGTGATTCGTAGCGTTTTTGTTTCTCATCCCGCAGGATTCCCGTGACCTGCAGGAATCCCAAAAAAATGTCAGCCTCTAGAATAAACCAGGTTCTACCCACGAAGCGCTCGCGCTGAAAGCGCTTCTCTTCACGTGATCAGTGAAATCTTTGTCCTACTACAATGTGCTGCGGCTCTGTAGCGCGCGCTGTATGAAGCAGACGCTTTAAAGCAGCGCAGACCATGCACTCGCACAAGTGCGACCACGCCAAATTTTTAGTCGCACACTCTCAAAAAATGGTCGCAAATGCGATCATTTTGGTCGCAGTCTAGAGCCCTGGAATGAGTTTCCCAAATGAAACAAACCAATTATCATCTTAGTCGAGGCTTAAAAGCATTTTCAGGCTATTTGCTCTAGGACTTGGCAAAAGCTCATGTGTTATTTCCACAAACAAATGGAAAGCATTGCAAATGAACAATAATAGCAACAATCCAGATGGTTTGAATACATTATTTACTGTGCAAGCACCTGGACAAAAATAGCTTTTCTAATTGTACTTTATTCATTATTGAACATAGATGTTTTAGAATCGTGGTATAAAGCCAACTTGGAACAAGAGCACAAATGTATTTTTTTTTTTTTTAGATTTCATCTGTGTAAAACAACATGCAATGTTTATTTAAAATAAATGTTATTAACATAAATGGTTATTTCAGCACTGGACAGTTCCTTTAAGAGTAAAAAAAAAACAAAAAAAAAAACAATTGTACCAGCAATGCAGCGAAGTCAGCGTCATTCTAAAGCAGTGTTTCCCAACCACACACACTAGTGTGCCGTGACAGGTTGTCAGGTGTGGTGTGGAAAATTAGCAAAAACTTCCTTATCTCTGTTATATATATATATATATATGGGGGTAGTCATGGCCTAATGGATAGCGAGTCGGACTTGTAACCCGAAGGTCGCGGGTTCGAGTCTCAGGTCCGGCAGGGATTGTAGGTGGGGGGAGTGAATGTCCAGCGCTCTACCATGACTGAGGTGAAACCAAACCCCCAACTGCTCCCCAGGCGCCGCAGCATTGGCTGCCCACTGCTCCGGGTTTGTGTGTGCACGTGTTTGTTCACTACTCACTGCTGTGTGTGTGCACTCGGATGGGTTAAATGCAGAGCACAAATTCCGAGCACACGTCACGTCCTTTCCTTTGCAGAGCACACATCACGTCCTTTCCTTTCCTACATTTCGTTATTATTTTAGATCAGTGCATTGGTCATTGTTATGTCTGTTTGTGGGTATTACAAATATTTAACCAATGAAAAGCATTCAAAAGAGCTTGTGACTAAACCTCGTAACGCCATTGGATCCTCAAATTGTCAGTCAAACCTCATAACTCTGCCCAGCCTCCATTCAGAATGAAGCGCCGTGACGAGCAGTTTGGAGACAGACTTCTTTGCAACGCACGCAAGGGTAAATAAAGAACAGATGTTTGAATAAGTACAATGTTTTCTTTACTCAAGAAATGCTGTCAATAATGTTAAGGCTAATGTTTTTGTGTGTATAAAGAGCAGAGAATAGTCTTAGCATTTGCTGTCTAGTTGTAGCCAATACACTTTTGTACGTTTTAAATATCATTGCTGTTTGTCTTTTATATCGTGAGATTTTGGCCAAATGCATTAACAAGAGAAACTGAGTGCCCATATAGCTACAATAAACTCTATAATCTGCAAACTGATGAAAACATGATGCTATTAATTTATTGCCTCAGCCGTTCTAATGATGGACAAAACACAGATCTCGTCAAAAACCTCATTAACTCATTTTGAGTATGAGTTTCAGAAATTAAGTGCAAGTGTCTGATCATATATAAAGCCAAAATACTAACTCTGATGACGCAATGTTTAAATATCGAAAAAAAATCCCCCTTTGTCTTTTATTTTTGTAATGCTTAGTGGTGTGTTGTGGGATTTTGTACATATCAAAACTGTGCCATGGCAGAAAAAAGTTTGGGAAACACTGTTCTAAAGGACACAAAGAAATTCTCATCTATAAAACCAAGGCTAGTTATTATTAGACTACCCATATTTTGCAAATAACTGCATTTAAATGAGTTTATTCTAAGAAAAAAAAAATACACAAAATGAACGATTAAGCACCAAACTACATTCAGATCACTTATATGTGGAACAAAAACAATAAGGTTTGTCTTTCCACAGCACAAGGAGAGCCTGATTTCTGCCGCAAGATGAAGCGCTTTGGCTATAAATAGCTCGCGGACAGAAGCGTTGTGTTTATGGTGAATGGCTCGTTCTGCCTTAACAAAACCGCTGATTCATTAAAACAAAACTGCAGTGAATGTCACATCCCAAGACCGGTTCAGTGCAGCGTTTCCACAACACAAACTCGTATGACGGTTGCCCATCCATTCATATTCCATGTATCATGTTAGGACATCTCATTAATAAGGCACTGAATGACCAAATATGACGCGGAGTTCAACATTTACAACATTCACTAAAATATGGTGTAAGAAACAGGAGGAAGACGGCCTGCTTTACTTAAACGAAACTTCATAACGCTCTTTAAGTTGCAGAGTTCAACGGCCCTCGAAAGAGAGCGTAGATTCTAGAATGACAACAAACTCGCGAGCGGAAATTCCGCATACAACTGTGCCGTTCTGAAGAGAACTCTCGTCATTTAAGGGATATTTGAATGGGAATTGTCAACGTTTCCTCACTCTCATGTTGTTTTAAGCCTGCATGATGACTCCTCTGCTAACGTACATAAAAAGAGCTGTCAGGCAGAAAATGACAGCGTTATTCATCATTCACTTTCATTTTTTCCATACAATGACTGAGGCTGTCATTCTGCCTGACAACAACTTTTTTGTTCCGCGAAAGAAAGTCAGTCAGTCATACACGTTTACAACAACATGAGAGTGTATTGCCGAATTTTAATTTGTTTAATAAAACCAGAATAATGCCCACAAATTCCATTAGCGTACAGATGGCTAAGTGAACTTAATATACTGACACACCAATATTATGAGCAGATTGAGGTGCCCACCCTCTAATTTGACCCAAGCAAAATCGAAACATGAATAAATCTGAGCGTGACATGAGCAAAAATATAAAAGCTCGATTATCTCGTAAAGATCAACGGTTACACCTGCTTTGTAAATTTCAGATATTCACTTCCGTTTCGACAAGAGAGACAAAAACAAACCATCCACAGTGTGTCAAGACATCAAATGTTAAATTCAACAGACACGCGAAGCACGTCGTGTGCCGCTAATCAGATTTGACAAATTTAACCGGATGATCACTTAGCAGGGAGCACGAGGGGATTCTTAGACACCTAGCTTGCTAGCCTGCTACATGCTTTGTAATAGTTGGTGCAGGCAGTTTACTGAGCCTGAGGCCTAGCTGACTGCAGTCCCAAGTTCGCATGCTAACCAGTGAATGAAAGAACTCGGCGCCTGTACAAACACAACGATCTGATCCATGCCGATCACCCAGCACATAATTACCCGAGCCTAGGCGAGTACAACCGGGGAAATACACGCTTTAAAGCGCTATTCGAGCGGACAGCTGCTTGCACTGAGTTAGCGCAGAGTGCAATGGCTTGCATCTTACCAATAATCCTTCTCAGTCCACTCTCAGTGTCAGCAAACCGCTCCTCGTGTGAAACTAACTTAGACGGTGCGGATTGCGGGCTGATGTAGATGCGAGGAGAAAAAGGACAGCAACAGCGCTGGGCGAGATGTTGTGAGTAAAGCCCCTTCACTATCCTGCCGAGTCACTGTGTCGTTCAGTCTGCTGCCTGCTTGTATCGCGTTTCTGGTTTTGTTTCAGCGAACGGAACAAAACCAAAATGGCAGCTGTGGCACAGGGGCGGAGCTGCTCGGATAAAGAGGAACAGGAAAAGGTGGTCTGGCCAACACTGCTGCAATCCTCTGCAGTCGCCCATTGGCTGTCCTACCTATGACTTTACGGAAAACCCTCCCACTTCTGCATATGCCGGGACTTCAGGCTTCTGTAATTGATATTCAGTTGTGCATATTGAACTGAACCACGTTATCCATTGTCATGAGGCTGTGGATAAAGAACTGAACCCATGCTGTAGACGGATAGTTCGCCAAAAATGAAAATTGCCATAATTTACTTCCTCCTCATGACTTTCCAAACCGGTATGACTTTGTTTTGGTTCTGTGCAACATAAAAGATATGATAAAAACTGTGTCAGTGTCTTTTGTCCATTCAGTGTTCGTCAATGGTAACCAAAACTTTTTGATTACCAAATTTCTTCAAAATATCTTGTGTGTTCTGCAGGAAAAAAAGGCAGTTTTGGAATGATGTGAAGAAAATGAGTTATTTTTGTGTGAATGTCCCCTTTAAATGTTTTTATGTCCTAAACAATTCACATATGAGATATAAATGATACTGAAAGTAAAAGCAATGTTTTATGGAAAAATTATGATGTATGTATTATTTGAGTCCTAATGTGTTGGAAAATAACAATATATGTTTTCTGAGATATTTAATGTCCCTGAACATTCAAACACTATAGATATATGAAAACAGTACAATTATAATCTTGTTGTGGAAAGAAAATATGTTCATGCATTCAATCTACAAAATTTTTTAAAAAGACAAACTTTGCAAAATATTATGAATGTCTCTTAATAGCATTTTAGGCTACAGCAAAGATATGATTTATTTACTAATAACAGCCAAAACTAAATCCACTAATAACACTGAATATTTATTACTAAGGAAACAGCATAAATAACCTCCTGTCATATCAGACAAGCAGCATTCTAGTGATTACAGTACATTATGATATGCAAAACCTTTTTCCAAAAAATTATCATGCAAATCTGTAGAATATTTGTCAACGGTTGAATGGAGGAATGAAGTGCTTATTTGATAACTTAATAGACATCATGTACCAAAACACTAAAGCAGATGCTGCACTTATTTACTCTACTTAAACATGAAGAAAGCCATACAACCTGCTAGTTGACAGCTGACTCTGTAAAGTAGGTCACAACTATTTTACTAAGGAGCAGACATACTTGCCATAAACCATTTGGGTAAAATACTTCACCCATGCAGATGGGGATAAACAGTGGCATAATATAAAGTCATAACAAAACCATAAAATAACAGCCAGCAGAAACACTGAACATCCATACTTATGATGCATGCATATAACCACTGAAGAATAGCCCTCATTGATTTGCATAGAGCAGTTTACCTCCCCTAAACCAACAACCCATGTAAAACTGTGCCTTTGACTGCTAAAATGAGGGGTTAGGCATGGGCTTTCTTGTAAATGAGAGGAATAAGCGTTGGGGGATGGGTTGATACTTGTGACAAAGGCCCAAGTGGGCCGCTTATTCTCGCATATGGTGCATACAAGAAGCAAACGTCCCCTCTATGAGCTACCTTTACAGCAGGTACAAATAATGTCAACAACCCCCAACGCATCGCATCATTCTGCCGCTCACGCACCTGCACTTGATAGTCAAAACCTCACAGTCCGAGTGAACCAGTTAGCTTGCTGCAAAACACCATCTTAAGATGAGTTTCACAAACCAAGTTGCATGCTTACTAAAGAGGGATCGTGGCATTTAAAGAAGCTTCAGTTTACATTCTAGCAAATCGATGCTAACAATGCTCAGGGTTACATAAACAGGTTGAGGTTTAATGATCGGTGATCTAAGCGGAGAAGCAAAGCAACGAGCGGGTACCCCACACGCTGACAAGTTTGATTCAGTATTTGGTCTATTTTTCCTAGAATGAATCTTGAGATACTTTTAAAAGACTGTAATCTGAGCAGTTGTGCAGATATGTGGGCAGTCGGATTATCTCGCTATCTTTCCAGGCTAGCTTTCAGGAAAACGATGCGAGGACGTTTTGCGATAACGTCAGCTTGCAAAAACGGAGCTTGTTAGCTTAGCGCAACCTTCTTGCAGAGCATGACGGAAACCTGAAAAATAACCCAAACCATATGACGGGAGAACTAGCCAACTTTTCCGCAAGGATGAGTTGGTTTCTTTTATCCCCAGCTCGTGATGCGCGCATGGAGCGCATTGTCTCGCGCATGCCGTTAGCTGGCTGTTCCTAAAGTGGCAAGTTGAAATTTACAGGCAAATTGTTGCACCTGGCTAGCTGACTTTAGCGGTATAAACTTGGCTTTGGCTAGCTGTAACTGTGTTCTTGTGGAGTCGTTAGCTAGTTAGCATTAGCTAGGCACATAAGTATGCAGAACTCACCACATCCGATATTACTTGGCCTCTCCACGCTACTGAATACAGAAATACCTCGCGAGCAAAAGATAAACAACAAAAACGTCAAATCAAACCGTTTCTGTAACTTTATCCCTGGAAGTGGCGGGAGCTCCGTGACTTTCCAGTGTGAGGGGAGGCTGGACGGTTGCCTGGCCGGCTATTCCCAGCACCGTTAACAGTTCAGCAAGTATTCTTCAGTTCAGGAGCGTAGAACCAACATGTGCAGAGTTTGAGTTGAGACTGTGCTATTATTCAAGATACAGGGAAATAACACAAACTTGTGTTTATATTAAACCGTCCTATACATTAGATGCATTGATGGTGTCGAAGTGTTAAACGTTTAGGATACTATTTTAGAGAAAACGTAATTGGCTAATAATGAAAAACCTTTATAAAGTTCGTCGAAACCATTATTTTACCATTGCTATTCCCCCACCGAGTTACAAAATAGACTCGCCCAAAGCTTGGGTTGCGCTATGCTCTATGGGAGACGTAGTTTTCATGCGTTGAAATGTGCGTGAAGTTGCTTTAAGGTAGAACATGGATTTTTTTTTTATATACACACATCAAGATTTTGGGTTAAAATGTATATTAACGGGTAAGCGAAATTGTATGGTGTGTACGATTCCTTTTGAAAAAAGTTTAAAAATCTGTCTGTATTGACTGGATCAAATGGTCGTGAAGTGAAAAATTTCCAATAAAAAAAACTTAATTAGTATAAGCTCATTAAAACTACGCGCATAATAATGCATTTAAAATGCAACTCTATGTAAAATAATTTAAGATGGCTGTAGCGGGTCACCACATGGCAAGTCAACGTGATTCAAAGGTATTTCATGTCAACTGCCCTTTTGTCATTTTCAAAGCTTACACAGGATTTTCTGGGCATTGAAATACTTAAGAAGAAGCTCAGATTGCAGGACGTTGACAATACAGACAATAGACTGTGCAAACAAAACGCAGGCATACAGCATGTAAACACTAAGGTAAATGATATAAAGATTGGGAAATCTGTTAAACAATGGTTTAAGTAATGGGATAGGAGCACTAAGGAACTCCTTAAGTAGGAGACATTGTGTTGTAGTAAAAAGTAGTTAAATGCATCTGTAGCAGACAGATTAAAGAGGCATGTGCTGAAAGTGTTCTTCACTAGAAATTAAGATGAGCAGCGTGACAGCATAGTTGCATATCTGTAATTGACTGGAAAGTGACGAAGGGCTAAGAAGAGAGTGGTGACTGCTAGTAGTCTGATGGACTAAACAAAAATCTTGTGGAAAGTGAAAACAAAAGATTTCTAATTTCAATTTGTTATATTACCAAATAATTCTATCCTTTCTGAACCGGAAACATCCGTAACTTAGGGTAGCAAACATGTTTGTTGGGAAGTGTCTATAGCCCTTTTACAATGCATTTTAAGCAAATATCAGGGTTCCCACGGGTCATGGAATTTCTGGAATATCATGGAATTTTAAAAGATCTATTCCAGACGTTGAAAATCAGGGAATTTTATATATTTTTTGTCCAAGTCATGGAATATCATGGATTTTTGTTTGCTAACTCCATTCAGTAGCCTACTCGCGTGCTGTGTTCTGTGTAAATAGCGTGCACAGACAGTCGCGACTTTGACACGCGCGAGCCCTGAATTGAGTTTCTCTCCGCGTCTTTCTTGCGCCTGAATGGGCAAATACATACAAAAGTATAAAAATACCCGTTTTGGCAAGTAACTTTGTAGCTTTAACAATGATTAATCTATATTTAACTTTTACAGTGGAGTACATGCACCCGTTCGACCGGCCATTTTTTTGT